>JAGVSQ010006902.1:0-15843 GCA_022683975.1 Rhyacophila evoluta | reverse complement strand
AGAATTGTTTGTCAGACAATTACTCAACCCAATGGGCATTCAGTCTTGCATTTTTGGATTTTTAAAATCTGACAGATGGGGAATCAAATTCGCCGGATCGTTAGGCGCGCACGCTCCCAAATACGCTACCGGGGAGACAAAAGTAAGTGAGACAGACCCGATTTTAATAATGTATATGTTAGCATCCATCTAAGTTCACTTTCACCTAACTGGAAGATATCAATATCTGAGGCAATCTCGTTAAATATCACCATTGCTCTTCGTATTGGCATGACTACTGGCAGGATAGTCCTGCATTTAGGAATGAAGAGCACCTGATGTTCTCGATTTTTTATGTAGTTATCAGGGACGTACATACGAATATTAGCCAGGGTGGCAGAGTTATCAATAAGACTACGCATAAGTTATCAGGAAAAGACATGACTACTTCATGCGGCATCATGTAAGGGGCGGCAAAAGTAATTCAAATACTTCTAACATAGGAACCATGTGGGGGCGCCGTCATCAAAAATGCGAATTTGAAACCTAAACACAAACGAGAAATTACAAGGTTTTGGACGAAATTGCGAAATTCGACAAGGCGAAAATGGAGAATTTTATTTAACGCGAGATCTAAAAAAATAATAAGAAACCAGATGGACGTGATTTCGGGGTGCGAGAAGGGCGGCATTTTTAAGACTTACATCATATAAGAAAATCTAACACATGGCCTTGCAAATGTCACGTGCTCCATAAACGGAACGATACCAACTTGAAGAAGACTCATCGATGGCTTAATCTTCAAATTGCCCAACTCCATTTTCGCAAAGAGTTCAGGAGCAACAAAAAAAAAATATGGAGTTTGCTGGCGTTTGCGCGTAATTTTACGCATTTTTTGTGAACTTTGTGCGTGCGATTAAAAAATGAAAGCTGAACAAAATGGCATTAAAATCAGATTTTCGTCCATGGATGCAGTTAGCTGGCTTGCGAATCAAGACATCGATGTGGCTGACAATCACTCTCGTAAAATACGTTATACTACATTTTCTGGTAAAATATTTTAAGGTTAAACAAAAAAAATAATAATCAAAAAAAATTTAAAACTATGCTGGCTTTTAAGTATTTATCATAATTTTATTTCTATAAATTCGATGTCAAAAAATGACCATGGGTATAATATTTTTTATTATGAACAACGCATTAAATAATTATTTCTGAGAATACTTGAATATTACCTTTCTTTAGTCTATGGTTCATGGCAAATTTATGACACTTTCTTTAATAAAGATAACTGCAGCGATAAAAAATGTGCACTAGAAAAATAATAATTACTATTTGAAGGTTATGTCAATATGTTTTTATAGTTTGCTGTGTAAACATTAGAATATTTTTCTCTTTAATGTAATTATAAAATGACGATAAAAATCAGTGTTGATTCATATGGTGACATTGTGCCAATTATTTAATTACCACAATGTCGACTTTTATCAACTGTGAAGATAGTTATCCTGGATTATAATGCTTTAAATGAGTAACCGTGTCTTATATTTATATATCATGTAAATGTGGAATTCCGCAGCACGGATACTCCTTAAATGAGTCTTTCTTCTTCTTCCTCTTCAGCACTCGCTCATACCATGCATTTGGACACCGCGCGACTCTTCCGGAAATATATAAATAGATAAGTCGAGTGCTGCTAGTGTGCAAATTGTGTACAGTACAAGAGCGCCTGAAAATGAGAGGCGCATTTTTATAAGAAAAGTGAAACAAATTCACCCCGTATTTTCCGTATAATTGAAACAAAGTTTCTATAAAAATATACATTTATTATTTAAAATACTTAAAAGAGGGCCAGAATTTTAAGCACAACTTATATAATGCAGTATAAATTCAATACAATTTTCATTTAGAGTTTTATTTTTGTGTATATGTTTACAATAACAATTTTAAAAGAAAACTTGGGCAGGGAGTTCAAAATACTTGTTGCACAAAGCCGCCTTTTATCCACGGCGCGGCATTAAGTCAACTTCAAAGATAAAGGCAATGATGATTGATGAAACTATCTGTTCTAGGAAATCTTGTTTCTTAACGTAACTCTTGGTTATGTTTTCTTCTTCTTTTTCTTAATGGAAGCAGATTAGTTCTGCAGTTTGGATAAAGCATTTGATGTATAAATTATTATTAGCGATAGTTATAGGATGTTCATATGTGACATTTACAAGTAAAAAATATGCGTGGCCGAATGCATATTCTTACAATAATGTTCGCTTCCTGTTTTCACTTACTCATGTGACTGTAGGTTGTCAAGGAAATGCTGAAATATAAGCACTGTGCTGAAAATATTATCACACAAAATATATAATAGATGTGGTAAATGGATTTAATTCATTTTATTGTACTAATGCTTCAAAAACATCAATACTTTAATATGATAAAGATACCCAATCAGAAATATATACCAAAAGAAGTAATCGCAGTATTTTTTAACCCTCATGCTAACAATTAACAAAAAATAATATCTACAAAACGTCCATGTTGTTTGAACGATTTTGGCTTTCAAGTTTAAATATAAGAACACTTAAATACGAACAAATTTTCGATCATACCTATTCTAAATTATACACATATTATCATAATGCTACTTTCACATGTTTTTTCAATAAATGGACCTATTTTTTATTGTATTGTATTTTATCGATATATTGTTTTATTTATAAACAGAAAATATACTAAATATAACCAATTCTAAGGTTTTATCGGCAAATACTAATCTAATATTAATAAAAATCAAGCACAAAACGATCAAAATTTTACTTGGCACCCACGAAATATTCAATAACATTTAAAGTAGTACATTTTTCGGTCATATAATAATTGTGAAAGATTTAGTATATGGCATGTAAGTATTTAAATTTCATATTACAGTCTCAACAATATAAAATTCATATTATATGTTAATTTGTTCTTTTAAAATTTCAATTGCGTTTTTCTCTTGCTTGTTAATATGTGGCTTAGACGTCTTCTACTTAATTACATTCGAATAATGACATATTAAAATAATTTGGATTACTAGTTTTATTATCTGGCTTTGCCTGGGACAGATTCAAACTTATTATTTGTTTAAATTAAATGTATTCATCCTGTTATTGCAAACTTATTTCAAGACTTGACTGTGAACAATATTTTAGTATATTGTTAACCATCAGTGATAATGTTAAAAATTAAAAATAAAACAACAGGCCTAGAAACAGCAGTTAAAATGACATGTGAAGATTTCACGTTGCTAGTATTAATCGTTTGGGAAGAGAGTTACATCCAATCATGATAACGTTTAACATCCGGTGAATGATTCAATCCATGAAGAAAACCACTGTCAATGTTATTCTGGCATTCTGGAGGAACATCTGAAATTATTCATAGAAAGTGATACAGATGTCATTTGACAAGATGTAGAACGATTTGGTGATGGCAAGGAATACAAAAATAATCAAGTATTCCATGTCCAAAATGATGGATTAAAATTTCATCATACGGTTTCAGATTTTATTTGAAAATTATATTTGAAATAGAAACGAGTTTGATTTGGTATAAATCGACGTTGTTACGAAAATGTGATCATTGTAATTGACGCCCAAACTTTAACTTAGAAAATGTATTTCACAATACGAGAAGGGCTTTACTACTTCCGAGTCGTCGTCCTTGACGCAATTGAACTAAAAGCAACATTAAACTATGCAAATGCATTTCGATGTGGGCTTTTGGTGTGTGGGCGTTTGTGTATTTTAGTTTGGACCTTTCCAAAAGCATCCTAACATTACTATGTATTGATCAAATCCGGTTAAGTCGAAATTGTGCAAGCCAAAATGTAGGTTTAATTCAATGGCCCAATGCTAGAAGTGCCTACAAGATATTGGCAATTATAACTGGTATCAGAAAATACGTTTAAATATGCCTTATTTTAATGTAATACACTCGGACCTCATATAACACTGTCATATGGTTCCACAAAAATATCGTGTAATACAAATCCGTGTTATACGAGGTTTGAAGTTAATTATATACTTTATTTTTTCCAATAAACGATATAAATAATATACGTTTACGTATTTGGTAGCGTGCGCTCCTAGCAATCTAGGGAATGCGGGTTCGAGATACATAAATCTTTGGAACTGTGATTCGCACAGTTCCCGCAGTGTGGTGTTTGTCTGTTGTGCGCATGTGCACGTAGGAAGCTGCACATGAGGCTACGTAGGTGAGACAGCACTGTCGCTCTCGCAGTGCCAACTGCGGCGTGCCGGTGGAAGATAGTTTTTTTACTCCGTGTGTAAAAACCGTGTACCATATTCATGAAACTAAATCTGTATTAAAATAGAATAAAATAATATATTATTAAAAATGGAGGAATATTTTCAACTCAACTAAATGGTGCTAGGTTATTTCAATTGGAGTTACTTCTGCAAGTTACTCTATCATTTTTAGTTTACCATGGCAGTTCAACAATAAATTGGGCCGAATGGTCACTACAACTTATTTTTCGAGGCGTATAAAAGTAGTTTTAAGATGTACGAAATGTAGTTTTAAAAATATGCCATATTATTGTCTTCAGTATAATAGACTTTGATAATGTGAATTATGATCACTATCGGTATTGAAAAACTTCCCGTATAGTAAAAAGCATTTAAGGTTCAATAATCCACGGTATATCGTCGCCGTAGGATTAGTTTATTGAATATCCACGGTGCGTGTTTTGAAAAACAAAACGTGTTTTCAATTAATTAGATAATTTATATGACAATACGTATTGTAATTCTATTCTTACATAATAGAGCAAAATAGTTCAGATACCTTAAGGTATTTACCTGCTTATATTTAAATGAAATTTGTTTTTGACGATTGGTCTATTCGACAAACCAATCCTAAAGCAACGATGTGTCTGAATTTTCATTCAGTCGTCTTGATGAAGACATGTTTTAAGTGATAAGTAAGAAGAAGTTCCCTGATAAAGAGTATGTAATTTTTTTAGCACCTGATATACTTATATTTTTGATATACTTTGTATTAAATAACACGTGTTTCGTCTACATAATACTACAATATTTCGAATGCCCAAAAAAACCAAGCAGATGAAAAAACAAATTTGAATTGTGGTTACATAAAAAGGATTAAAATATTATTAGGAAAAATATCAAGAAATGGGAAATATATAAATTTATAATATTACACATGTATCAATATTTTTATTTATTTCAAATAATTCTATTTAGTATTTTCATAAGCCATTGCACGTTGGATATTTGTATAAAGATTTTTATATTTGAATATTATAAATGTCTACTTTATAAATAATTAAATGGTCTCACTGTTTTTCACAAGGATCGGTTATCACTCCATCGCTCAAATCATTATAATTTGTTAAATTAGATTTTTTTAAATATTCACAGGTGTATTGAACCCATGACTTCCAATAGCGTATGATTCACAAGTATACGGGCTTAGTAACTCAACCATCGACGCGATTATAATTATCTTTTATTAATAAAAAAAAAACTATTGCAAAGAAAACAACGCGATTTAGTTAGTATTATTTCAAGGTGCTTTATATTAAAAAAATATCTAATTATGTTTACGATGTCTATGGACTCAATTATTGTCTGTGACGTCTTCCCGCCAAATAATTCGCTGTCAAAACCGATCTATTAATTTTGGCGCCAAAACTCAAAGACAAGCGATAAGTGTTCGTATTATCTTGAAAATGTCGCGAATGATTTGCGAACGCCGAACTGTCTCGTAGACACCACTTTAATGGCATAAATTCAGTATAAAAACATGCATTCGCGTAGTAATTGCATCATTTAGTTTCTGTCTTGTTGTAAGAAACACCAAAGTGACAGGTGAAGAAAAACGCCTCAAGTTAAAACAAAAGCATCTCGATTCAGTCCAATAAAATCTCGCAGGATGGCGTCTATGTATATTTCATTTTTGTTCTGCTCGCTGTTGAGTCTGCAAGCATTTTCTTCGCCGGTTCCAGGAACTGGTGATAATTCTGTCGAAGATGGCGGTAGAATCGATCTCTCACATCTTGGTGATAAAATCTATGGGATTCCCAGCAGTGAATCAGGTCAGTTACTAACCATATATTTTTGAATTTATATTCTATCATATCCATCCCCATAAACCGTGCAATCATTAAATAAATTATTAAAAAAAAACCTAAAATTTTTTTAATAGATGTACACTTTTAATAATTTTTAATTACAATTTTATGGATTAATTAATTTTGTCAATAGATATTTCTATTTTGATATCCGCTATCCTGTCATTAGATATTTAATATTAGTATAATGATAGAAAATAACTATCCATAAAATGTCAATATATTCTTTATAAATATTCATAAAACTTATTAAACTGTAAAATATAATACAATAAAACTTCAAACTACCATAGATTCTGCCAAAAAAAAAAAATCTATTAATTGAGTTATTTAAAGTTATGATGTATACAATTTTTATTTTACAATAAAGCTGTTATTAATGGGCGAAACCAGTCGATTCAAATCTGCGTAATAAACATTGAATATCAATTATTATTATTAAAAAAATTCTGTAAAGAGTTTGAATGGATACAATATGAATTAATATGCTTTATTTATATGATTTTAAATTTAATATTATGATTTATACCGGATTTATTTAAACTTTCTACGTATATTTGTATTCCATAGATATGTTTTTAAACTTTGATCAATGATAACCACGGTGAAATGCAATGTAACAGGAGTATTTGTTGTAAATTTCCACGTAAAAAACAATGCCAATTTTAACTGTGGAGAAAATTATTTTATTATTATATGTCGATTATCAAACGGATCTAGTTAAGCAGAATATTTACAAATGGCATGGTTAAATTTTTAATTTTATTGCATATAATGCTTCGAAAATATCAATACTCAGACACCTAATCAAAAATATACACCCAAAAGAAGTAATCGCATTTTTTTTATGAACCGTATACCATCAATTTAGAAATAATAACATCCGTAAAACGTCCATGTTGTTTAAACGTTTTCGGCATTGAAGTTTAAATATAAAATAACTTAATTTAAATAAATTTTGATCACACATATTCTAAATATTCTAATAATTATTATCATCATATGTTTTTTCTTTTCATATTATTTATTTTTTATTATCTATAAATATACGCAGCTATTGTTGTATTGTATTGTGCCGATATATTGTTTTATTTATGAACCATATATATACACTAAGAATTACCAATTCCAAGGTTTTATAGGGAAAGACTAAAGTAATATTAATAAAAATCCAAACACAAAACGATCAAAATTTAAATTAGCACCCACAAAATATTCAATAACTATAAAAGTAGTACGTGTTTCAATAATCTAATAATCAAGAATGATGTAGTATAAGCCATTTAAGTATTTAGATTTCACATTACAGTCTTAATAATATAAAATTCATACCAATTGATAATTTATTTATTTAAATTTTTAATCGCGTTTTTCTTCTGTTTGTTTTTATGTGCCTTGGACATCTTCTGCTTAGTTACACCCAAATAATGGCATATTTAAATAATATGAATTACTAGTTTTGTCTGGGATAGATTCAAACTCGTTGTTTATTCAAATTATTTGTGTGTTATCAATGTTTTTAGTCTATTTTTACCATTTAAGATGATCTTAGAAGTATAAGAAAAATAGTCGACTTAAAAACGGCAGTCAAAATAATATGTGAAGATTTCAAGTTGCCAGTATTAATCGTTTGGGAAGAATCCATGTGACAGACAGACATGTGTATTTTCTCTTTTATAGTAACTATAGTAGTCTAGATATATATTGATTTAATTAATAAACATTAGTAGTGTATTTAATTTCATTGTTTAAGTACAAATATGTTGACTGATATCAAATGACATTAAGTCCACTGAAAGCCAAACTGAGAATAATGCAATATGTAAGAAAATGATTACAAGGTTTTACATTTTATTAAATGATAGAATCTAGTAACCAAGATGGATATAAAAAGTTCTGAAGCTATTCTTTTGATGCAGCATTAAATAAAATATTTTAAACTTTTAAGTACACAAGCTGGACTTAAATCAGTTTGAAAAATGTTGTGATGTTTACACGTGATTTAAATGTAAAACCGGACTTTTGTCTGTCTGAAATACTTCGTCTAATGCAGATTTGCATACTCTATTAAACTTATAAATATATTTTTCAATGTGTGCACTTAACGACGATTGATATCAATCAAATGTTCTTTTTTATATTGAGATGCAAGGTAGTTGTATTATATTTTTTTAAGGCGTTCTCATAATCGAACACTCTCTCTCTAACCTCTCTTGGCCTTCTCTTTGGGAGTGCAAGCAACAGTTGTGGTCAAACTTGTTGAGGTCTGGTCAGTTTTTGGCATCTCAGTGGGTGTTGTAGGCGTATATAATTATACTAATATCATTAGAATTTGTTGTATCGCCTTGAAAACTATAATGGTTCTTATTAAATTGACTATCCAGAATTAGCAAAATAATATCGATTGTGTTTTTATAACCTTGCCTATAAAAATCTATCGGTATTTTAGCGCTAATGGTTTTAGAGCTTGATTAGTATCCTTAAAACGAAGCAAGTATAGGCTGTCCCAAAATAAGCTTAAACTGTAATCTCCGCATTTTTTTGCAATATTAAAAGTGTTTTTTTTTCTATTTATACACGCAGTTCGACTATGTACTTTTCCATAATTTAACCTCAACGTTAACTGCAAACAAAAATAATTTTTCTAGCATTGCAAATTAATTATAATATAGCAGCACATTTAAAGAAAACTTTTATTAAAATTAGTTCAGAAATAGCAGATAGATTGAAAAACATGATAAATTTCTCTTGTGGTGCCCATGTTTGTTATTATCCGTATACTGGAAAAATGAGTTTTGGACTTTAATATTTCGCCATACGTACAGCTTATTAAGTAATACAAAATATTTTCCACAATACATTCTCTTAAAAAATACAGCATATAGAGATCAACAGCATGAAGTTGCTCACTATATAAATGAAATATATATAGATCTCTGCATTGTAAAGAATTTTATCACGAGAACATTAGCGAGAACTTATAATTCGACTATAAAAATACAAAATGACGTTACCCTCTGTTTTCTTAAAATAGCTTTTTTCGATATTCACAAATTAATACACGTTCTATCAAAAGGATGTATTTTGCAAATGTCAAATTAGTATCTATATTTAGTTTTTAGTTTGAAAAAAGGAGGACGTGATAAATTTGCGACCAGATAACAGGACTTCTACCACATTTACTTTATTCGTTTTTCTGAAATAACTTAATATTAGATTCAACAAATAAAACATCAGTTTTAATCTTCATCCACTTAAAGTTGTGTGTTTTAATATTTTGATTTTTGTCCTAAATCATTAAAAGTACGTTTTTTGTGACTCCTGTAAACTTAAATTTGTATAGATTATGTTATTTTTCTCTTCTTCAGTCGATATGATGGCAAAAAATCATTCAACTATTTAATCCCAGAAAAATATACGTGTGATTTTTGCATGAAAGACAAATCTTCATCATTAACTCTGCCATAATCTTTTTCTTAAAACTTTTCCAGAGTAAGTTAGACAGACCCTAATCTGATAATCTATATAATAGCATTTATCTCATCTCACTCTCACCTAGGTGGAAGATATCAACATCTGAGGCAATCTCGTCAAACGTTACCATTGCTCTCCGCAGTGGCATGACCACTAGCAGGATGGTCCTGCATTTAGGGATGAAAAACAGCTGATGTTCCCGATTTCTTATGTAGTTATCAGAGACATACAGACCAACATTAGCAATAGCGGCAGAGTTATCAATAAGACCCCTCAAAAGTCGAAAAAAATGCGTCGCCAAAAACATATTCCTCAGTTTTAAGCTACAGTAAGAAAGTATGCCCAAAATGAAAGCAGTTGGATAAAGCCATGGATAGTATCCATACACCTGCAGGTGCAGAAGTCAATTATATCAATTGATGGCATTTTGTCCACTTTACGTGACTAACTCTTAGATTCGAACCCGGGAATTTCTTGTAGTACATTTTGTATATGGGCAAAATACAACAAACAATTCCTTAAAATGACATAATTATAATATTAAAATATTTGCATATCCGTGTTAATTTGACAAATGGAATAAATATTTATATTAGACAGATAACGAAATATTTAAGTTATTTAATAAATGCACACGTTCAATCACATATCAGGTAACTTCTTTATGACTTCTTGGCATATTTCACCGGAAACTTCGACGATAACATATTCTAAATAGTTTTAGTTGCTTGCCATTTCCTTTTGAATTAAAACACGGTAAATTAAGTGTTTATTTAAACCACTTTAATATAGTTATAATCTAAATACAGATAGCGAATTGGAATTCGCTTTTAAAATGGCTATATCTTTAGTAATTAGTTAGACGCTTGAGTAATTTTAATTGTTTAATTAATTGCTATATGGAAAACTGAAATCTTACAACATTTTGACGTGAGTTCGTATTTAAAATCCATACAACGT
The DNA here is from genome assembly GCA_022683975.1 of Rhyacophila evoluta. Classification (NCBI taxonomy): domain Eukaryota; kingdom Metazoa; phylum Arthropoda; class Insecta; order Trichoptera; family Rhyacophilidae; genus Rhyacophila; species Rhyacophila evoluta. Next base: position 5,276 of record JAGVSQ010006902.1, on the reverse strand, counting down.
ACCTTTTATGTTCGAAAATTCACATCACGAAATTCGTACCAATTTGTTTTGCCGAAAAATTCATGATATAATCACCCAAATTGAGTTAGTTTGACATCAAAAAATAAAGCAATAATAGAAGTTTGTAAATATATTCAAATTATATTATTCGACCCTCAAATAACTTGCCGGATGCATTATTTAAAAAAAATCACGTTTTTTTAATTTATTAATTTCATTAAAAAGTAAATAAGAAATATTAAATAACATTTATTTTATTTCGAAATTTTTAACATTTTCATATTCATGTAAATCTAGGTAGTTGCACTGTCAAACACCTAAAATAATGAAAAAGTTATTTCGGGCGTATCCGTTTTTGAAAACTTTCAATACCCGAGTTATCTCGGGCGTGTCCGGAAAGTGGATATAAAGATCTATTCATGTAAAGCCGTAAGTTTTCTGATTCTCTGACAATTTTTCTCGATTACCATTTACAATTTATGTTGACTTAAATCAATATCTAGATAATTATAACCGTGTCCACTTCAACTATGAAGTATATAAATCTCCACAATGTGGAGATTTGATTATCTTGATTGATTGCGCTTCGCGAGGACTAGTTTCCAACCAATAGCTGAACCCTAAGGCAATGAAAAAATGCAATGAATAGATGAGTTCACTCCACGTCGAGGTATTGTGCCGATCAGTGGATTAAGTACTAAAAAAACCCCAGGCACAATTTTTTTCGTTTTTTTAGGTGTCATGCTTTGTTAACCCTTTGAAGAGTGAGTTTTTTATAGCGTATTTCATTTTGAGACATGTCGGTTGGTATATAATTTTTCAAAAATGTTTTCAGACGTATCTAATAGTTATTGAAACGGTCTATATATTAATAAATTAAATACCCGTTCCCGCGGCATACAGTCGGACGCAGAATTACCTTTGTACTCTATTGTGTCACGAACAGCGTTGTACGTAATATTACGTTCGTACTCCTTAATGGGTTAAAATTATAATTACGTCCAGGATTTGTGGTTTCTCGTTTTTAAGTCCCGCACTCCTTAAATATGTTTAGATAAATATTATTTTTGAGGCCCCCTTGAGAATTTTGAGGCTCCCTTCATTAGTGAAACCCTAAGCGCATAGTGCGCATGTGGTAAATCCGCCACTGTCGCCGATGATGGTAATGCTGTCAAATAAAAATGGGGACAAAAGTGCGATTTGTAACATTGACCACAGTTTTTTCAAATGAAGGTACTACGGATTTCCACATAGCAAAGACTTATGTTTAATAGTTACTTTTTAAAGAGAATTGATTGGAAAAGAGGATGAGTGTACATAATTCTTATTACTCATTTTAATAAACACTGCAAATATTAAGCCTTGATGAAAATAGACTATGTCGTCCACCTTGAGATGCAGATTTTATTTTAAAGCTGGAAAATTGACTTTCATAAACATGAAGAAGTTTTTTTGTTGAGGACTTCACTCTTCATGTTGTGATACTGTATTATATTTATAAAATTGATATATAATTATATTCTGTGTCATGCTTACCCTCTTTAATGTCAATTTTCAGGTAATAGAGTAGACAATTGGGATCCTCAAACATCAAACCAGAATCCAGAAGAATTGGGGGAGTACGCGGAAGGTGATATCCTCGTACCAACCGATGGAGCCAGGAACGGATTGAGGTCTGAAGCCACCCGCTGGCCCAATGGCATTATCCCGTACGTCATCGAAGGATCATATTGTGAGTACTTATTTAATAGCACACAATATCATATCTATTAAACTTTCGTATTGTTTTATTTTTAGTTCATTTATTTATTTATAACGCTAAGAATATATAAAAAAAAATCGTTTACAAAGATAACGAACGAACGTTTTTGAAAATATCTCAAGATAATGTGATACTTGAAAAGTATCCCATCAAACGGATGAATTGCAGATAAACTGCTAATCATTTAACGATAACTGAATTAATTATAATTTACAATAAAAACAATGACAGATTAGAGCCATTTCCTATAATATTCGATATTGTCCTTTGTCAGGTCAATGTATTTAGCCACTCCTTCTACAAAAAATGTAACCTTCGACATCTTCTTTTTTCGGTAAGAAATTTTCAACAGCACTCATAATAATTGAGGAAATTATAAGAAATATCAAACGGCTATCAGTTTAAGATGTCGTCATGTATTAAAAACCATTCGAGGTGAACTACACGCATATGATGCACTTAAACAATTTAGATAAATATATGTAAATAATATATTTTGGTGATCCCTGGTAATAGCTAATTGGCCTGGTAATGACAATTAACGAGGAGCTTATTTTTATAATTGGCAACACCGTACATACATTTTTAGATAATAAACTAATATCGAAACCTTTAGTTTTTGGCTTATGATTTTTTGTATAATTATACTTAAAAGGGCCGCTAAAACTTAGCTACCCGTTCTTGTCAATAACGTACAGATATACAAATGTACATCTATGGGATTTGAATCCATACACCTTCGTCTCCGAATCGTGAGTGGTTATCAAATCGGTAAAATTGTATATTAGGGTTGGCCCTGGTTATGTTTGGTTAATAATTTGAACTAAAATGATTGATCTGTTAATATGACTTTTCTGTAAATCATAGTTTATATGTGTGTTTATTGTTGCTAGTATAATTGGACTTAATGCAGAATAAATCCAACTCATTTTTAATCTTTTATAAATTTATTTAAAAAATCGATTGAAACTTTATCATTTATGTATATCGAATTAAAAATGCAGGACTGAAATTGGGTTGAAAAATTCTTTGACGAACAATTCTCGTGAGAAATAATCTGTCGGACATCTTCATATTGCGGAGATTTGTGTACTCTACTTTCGGAGAGGATATCTTTACACTGTAAAGTTCCGTATGCTCCACTTTGGAAGCGAACATGGCATAAAATGGCTATAACATCTTTTACGACAGCGGTAATCTGAATATTAAAAAAGAAATTACGATTTTCTTTGCAGTTATAGATGACGTATATTCAACAATATTTAATGTAATTTATGTTTGTAATTTTTTGTTCATATTAATTGAGGATTTTTCGTAAAATTTTTAGCAAGCGAACACCGTAGCAACATCATGCAAGCGATCGATGCTTACCATAAACTTACTTGCATCCGCTTCGTACCTCACAAAGGAGAGACGGACTACCTCGTCATTTCAGGACGAAAGACAGGATGTTGGTCCAGCGTCGGAAGAATTGGTATGCATCAGGGATACTCTCGACTTTTATTTTTTTACTACTCTTCACGTAAAATTTATATTGAAAATCAAAAATAACTTGTCTTACATTTAGTTCATGTCTTATATGAAAGTAGGTGTTACACAATTTGAATATCAACGGACATACTTGATAAATTATCAGGGCATATTAATTTGTCCGTACTGTTTAGAATTGTATTTAAACAATCGACAGAATCCAACGAATTTCACTGATGAAAGCAATCACTAGTGAGTTTTTGCATATATTTTATGAAATTGAAACAGGAAAGAAAATTAAAGATACAAAATTGAAATATGATGACAAAGTAGACAAGAATGAGGGATATTCAAGTTTAAAGAAAATACAAAAGGGTTTCAAAAGACAAGTGCAGGAGAAAATCGGTAAAGATTGTTTCAATAAATTTGAGCAACATTGAATGTTCTTCACAGCAACATAATAAAAGATATATTTAGGGATTCTGTGGGACAACACATTCAACTAAGAGAATCTGTTCTCAGAAGTGAGATAATCAGACATCAAAGTCTTCTGCAAAACTTAAGCCTAATAATAATTAACATAAGAACATTTAATGATCGAAAGTAAAATTTTTGCCATAATTTAGATTGGTATTATATTTTCCTCAGTGTAAGATTTTTTTGGTACATCACAATGCATGAAACTTACAGGCGGACGACAGGATGTGAATCTCCAAAATCCTGGCTGCGTGACAACGAAAGGTACCGTCGCCCACGAGCTGATGCACGCCATAGGATTCCTCCACGAGCAAAGCCGTAACGAAAGAGACAAGTACGTCACCATCAACTTCCAGAACATCAAGCAAGGTATACTAATCTAGTATTGCAGTAATTAAATTGTTTTCGAGAGTATATTTAAAAGTATAGAAAATTCATCCATGTATGCTACCGAAAAGTAAATAGTGACCTTTGGTTTTAATGTTTGTGGAATATAACCTGAGGATGATAAGAAAGAAAACCTAAATTCACATGTAAGAATGTTTTGAATTCATGTACTCTTTTTTCATCATTATGTGTCCATATTAAAGAAAAAGCTTGTAGGTTTCCATATGGTCTATTGCCTTACCTACAACAGTGATGACACACTTGCGAGCATATACCGTGTCGTAATGCATATGAAGAGTTATGCAAAGTGTCGAGATTGTCCCGAGGAGAACTTTTTGAAATCTTCATTGGATTACACTCAAGGGTGCTTGAGTACTCCACAGTAAATCTTATGTGGAAAAAAATAAATAAAAATACGTAAAGCATATTTAATCTTTATACAACTTTTAAACCAGTGTTTTTCAAAATAGAACACCCTGCCAGAGGACCGCGAAATATTTTTATACTTTGAAGAAAATTATCTTGAATATTTGTTATTTTTGATTTAAAAAAAGATTTAAAAGAAGCCGGAAGTTAACAGTAAATGAATTATTATGGGTCAATACATCTAGGTAAACATGAATGGATTGTTCTTCGTGTGACATACAACTTTAGAAGCACAATTAAAAACAATTATTTAGTACTGGGATATAAATTTAAAGACTGATCTCTGCTACCTAAGTTAGTTAAGTCGTTAATAATTATTTTCTCTCTTGTTGATTGCAGGGGAAGACTACAACTTCAAAAAGGCCTCAAAGGAATCCACAAACGACTTCGGCGTCGCCTACGATTACAACAGCATCATGCATTACGGCGAATACGCCTTCTCGAGCAACAGCAAACCAACCATCACAGCCAAGGTATTCAGTTCATTGCCATAGCATTAAACTTGACATAAAATTTCTTGTATAATAAACTCATGTCACTCCAGATTCTCGCGGCAATAGTTTCATACAACGTGAACTTTGTGATCAAATTGATATTTTTTAAATTAATATATTGTACATTTTGTTAACAATTTTTTTACAACTGTTTATTGCTTACAATTTTAATAATACGAGCAATTTCTTACTTCCAAATGTGAGTTCATTGTTAGCGACCCGGGTTTCGCCTTTCGGCATCTTCATGCTACATTATATGT
>JAGVSQ010006901.1:0-15844 GCA_022683975.1 Rhyacophila evoluta | reverse complement strand
TGATGAAAATTGATTTTAAATTCTAAATTATTTAAAACTGGTAAATTTCCATATGGAATATATTTTTATATTATATCCTTGAAACAAGAAAAATAAATACGATCTTATAATGGTGGCTATAAAGAGTTTCTTTCGTCTCCTGTAAAAGATAAGCTATGTGTTGTATGAGGTATGGTTTTATCTTGAACTAAATGGAATTAACGCTCAGACGAGATAAATAAATTAAACTTTATCAGTAAAATAAATAACAAGAAACATTTTCAATAACGTAAACATAATTTTACGAATTTTGTGAATATCCAAACTCATATCATAAATTACCGTACGGGAATATTAAAATTGTTTTTTGTACGTGTATTTCCTCTTGGGGCGTGTTATAACTTTCCCCTGAGAGATGTTTAGGCCCGGGACCACCAATTTAAGGCAATGGGTAAGAGCTTTTGAAGATTATTCAAACTGCCTTACTAAAGTTTTATCTTACACATCAAACTCCGCTTAAAGTGTTCTCGTCTATTTGCACGACAACTGTTTGGCCATGGCGTTTATCTTTAAAATGTAAAATAGACCAATTTAACTTATTGTAACTTTACCTGTCTCTTATTCTGTTTGCTAAATCAGCAGTATTAAATCAAAGAGCTTCAAGTATACTAACGTACAGAATATATTTTCTAATATATAACATTTTCGGAACACAATGCTGCGTAAATATGTGATTGACGCAGTTTGGTCTTCGTTTTTTATATATTGTATTACTAGGCTTACTACCCGGCTTTTCCAGGATACATTCAAACTCATTCTAATTAATTTTATTAATCCCGTGATTAACAACAAATATCAAAATTACTCCAGTACTTGGCTATAATGCATATACGATATTAATGTCTTGTAGATCAACTGTTCAATTTGAAGCGAGTGTCATACTTGGAGATAATTTATGGATTGTGTTGGTTTCGTCTCATTTCTTTTAAAGATGGTGAGAATTTTAAATAACACAATTGACCTTAAATAGGAGCCAAAAAACAACACATGAAAATTTCATGCTACTACTGTTTATCGTCTTAGAGAAATTATCGTGACATATTGTACCTATTATATAATACGTTGGATATGTCATTATTGTGTTCTAAGAAAGCAATGTAATGAATTTTAATCCTAAAAACGTTTTGCTTTTTTTTCGCCTATGTATATGTATTGGTTTTTGAAGATTTAGTTACTCGATTCCATGGCAATATAATGAAAATATTTAAATAGTAACACAAACCAATATATAATTATTTGGTTTTTGGGAAGATTTCTTCTTCACCCTTAATAGAGGTTGCAGGACATCGAAATTAAACAACATTATTTACATTTTTCCAGTGTAGAAAGATAATGATTAGTTATGTTGACATTTTTAAAGTTATCATAGAATTCATGATAACATACGTGGTGAATTTTATTATATTTTTTTACGAAAACTCAATTGTTTTATCAACTCGTACTCATTACATCTGAACACAGATATTATGGTGTAGTATTTTAAGTTATTATATAATAGTAGGAAAGATTCTATTTTTGTAAACCAATTCACCATAAAACTTACTATTTCCAAACGATGGATGTCTGTTGTATTTTACTGAACAGTATTAAATAATTAACCCAAAGAAAATTCTATCAATATTCTATGTAATATCGCGTCGCGCACTAGTGATTAATACTGTTTGAGTAAACTTGAATTTACATTACCTGGTAAAACTTTTTGTGTTTGCTAGCTCTGATTTTGTTTCAAAAGATCCATAAAGCACTCGTATAAAAGAAAATATTTAAGATTGCACGAAAAGAAGTACAGTGAATAACCATTATTATTCTGTTGTTTTATCATTTTAGTAGGGAGTCCATAAAAATTAACAGATTGCGAAAAGTTTAGTAGACTCAACTGGAAGTAACGAAAGAGGGTAGTTTTGGAACTGACAAAGTTTTAAAAGTTTCATGTTGCCATTATCTGTTATACGAGGTACTTTGAATTGTTAAAAATACATTGTTATTTAGAAATGGTGGATATAACAGGCTTGGATATAATTTGTCACAGATGTGCTCATAATAGTCTATAGTAAGGAATCTTTGATAATAATACTAAATAATGTAACATAATATCAATAGGTATATCTCCTTTATATGTGAGAAATAAAATCTCCATAATTTAGTGCTATCTTTTAGTAATTTGGTTTCCTTCCAGTTTATATCAGTATCATTAGTTTCGCCGTATATTTTATTTAAATACTGTTCGATAGTTTCCCAATATGACATGATTTCGCTAGTTAGAAAAAGAGACAAGTAGAAATGAGGCATTTTTTATAGATCTACAGATATATATTTCGTTAGATTTAGTACATTTTGCTATGTAGCTTTGATCGCTTTAAAAACGTGTCGGTTTTTAAAGTTAGTGTTTGATTTTTCTTCACATTTTCAGGAGTCTCATTTTTAAATAGGACTGATAATTTATCCACCAAGAATATGGTAATAGTACAATTATATATAATGGGAATATATTGAATTGTTGTTTGAGGCTGAAAAATATGGAAATATTGGAAATCTTACTTCAAAGCGATCAAGAGATATTTAATAAATATCATTACTTTTAGAATATACGTAGAATAAAATTGTGTTGGAAAAAAAACCAAAAACGGTAAAGGTTTTTTGACATCGACTTACTTAAAAATCGACTTACCTGCTCAGTGGCGTGCATGTTGATAAACTCCCACTTGGCCTGAAGGTTCTTTCGCAGTCCAGCCAGCGCCTCCGCCTCGTATTCCTCGAGGACATGGCGTTGCTTATTCCGTTTTGTCCGCTTGCACAGATAAATGGCATACTCGACGTTATCGGGGTGCGTTGGCTGGGGAGGCTGCGGGGGGCCTGGGGCTGCAGTGGCGCCCGTGAAGGAGGCGGCTGGTGGAGGGGCGCCCCCTGCCCCGCCAATAATGCTGCCCCCGACGCCACTGGTGCCGCTGCGGTGCTGCCATGGCCAGTAGTATGGCGACTGTTGGAGAAATTATCGATTATTACAACTCATATAATTTAACTATATTTCATCTTTATTGATTAAGTGTCTACCCATACAGTCGAAAATGAGGTAGCTTAATAAAAAGTTTCATATTAAAAAATATATGTATACATCATTATGATTTCTATCATATTCCGTTTTTTTCCGAAAATTAAACCCAATCTGAAAATAAGCTTAACCATGATTTTAAGTGTTGGTTTTAATATTGGCCCGACGCCGAAAATAAGACCTAGATAAAAACATGATAAAAGTTCTCTCTAATTAGATAGATAAAATTGCTCAAGTTGGATAAGCTCTTACATTCAAGTTATTTAATGATGCGATCGACATTTCTAAATAACATCACTCCAATATGATTGTAATATTTGCATAAATTATTTCCTTTTACATAAGAACATAAGACTTTTTTTGAATTTTTGTATTTTTTTCCCACATACCCGTACATGTGAGTTCTACTCGGACATAAGCCTTAGTGCTTTTTCTAAGAAAAATTAATATATTACCAGGCAGTATATTTTGTTAAATACGGTATATACAATATAATACACAACGGTATAAGTTGTCCATTTTGCGAGGGCGCTGTATGATAGCAAATCACTAAGTGTAATAGAGTGGCAAGTTGGTAACAATTTTGACCGCCGGACGATACATAATGCATTGGTACGTTTATAAATATCAGTGTTTTTATGGTGATAGTTGATAAAATTTACATGTCCACCATAAAGTGTGAATATTTTCATTATTCCACCAGATAGATTATGTAGATATTTTTAATATATGTATAACATATGAGAATACAGTTTGAGTAAATGTAGAATATTCCACTTTTGGAGCGGATACTTTCATACAGTGTCCATGTGTTTCACTTTTGGAAGAAACATGGTAAAAAAAGTTAGAATATGACAAAAATGAATTTGATTTAATTGATCCATATAAACAGAGATTAAAAATCAGCATACGTACATCATCAAAGTATCGGTTTCCATCTCGGACCAACTTTACAAACCCAAAATATAACTTCCAAATTAAGATATTCATTTTCAGAGAAAAGAGCTTGAAAAATGTAAACATTGTTAACAAGCCTTTTGAACAGTGAGTGGTTCATATACTTGCATAAAAAATCGTCATGATTTTAATGCTTTTAATGATAAATTGGGTTCCCTTGATATAATAGGTTGAACGAATGCTACTATTTCTTTTAGAAAGGGAAAAATCCGTTATGTTCATCAACCTCAATTAGAAGCAATATTATTTCTCCAATATACTAATCACTAAGTGAAACAGAACAGTTTTACCAATTAATGTATACTTAGAAGCGATGTGAAACCGTATACTATTTATTACATGATGATTTACATCGAAGGCAAGGAGTAGAAATCTGTTTTACCGACCAGTCCAAAATATAAAATGAACTTATTGGCCGTAGACAAAGTAAATCGAAAATGAAATTTGAAAAGTAACGAAATTGAATTCGTCCTCCCGAACGAACTCGCTGTCCGTGACAGGAAATCAGCTGCCTTACGTACCAGTCAGAGTCAACAATGACGTGTTAAATAACGGAAATTTATTGGAAAGCTGATAAAGAAAGCCTTACATAATCTAACTAACTAATACTAGGCCTCTACAGCTGAATATCATCATCAAATTATATTACAAGAGGTGACAGCACGGTTAGATGTAAGATTTGTGAATATTCCTAATTATTTGTTGTAAATCTCTACCTGATTCTCATAACTGAAAACGTAATATTTTGAGTGAATGGTCAAGAAAATATTTGTACACAAGAATTGATCCAAATATGTCCTCATCATATGTTCCATAGTGGTAGGAAATTGTAGTTTATTCTTTAATTTTGCGTCAGAGCTATTAAAAAAATGGTCTAAAACAGCGATCTCGAAACATTTTTGATTGTGAACCCGTACGACAAAAATAATTATGGAAAATAATAATTATATTACTCCCCAAATTATCGGTGTACATTAGATACACGATCATAACTTGCAAGTGATCGTGAACCTACTTCTTTGGCGTACGCCATGTATCACTTTGCGTACCCTAATTTGGAGACCGCTGGTATTAAAGATGTTCTAGTAGTGTATTATTAAATATAATAGTTCCTGCTTATCGGTGGTATATTAGTCAAAAATAGTATCATAATTTGATTTAAATTGAAAATAATTTATAAAAATCACTAAAAATAAAAAGGGTATTTTGTTTGCAGTTTTTTATTAGTTTAAAACATATCCTACTTTAGAGTTTCACTGTGCGGGTGAAGTATTTTTATTTCTAACTGGGTAATATAGTGAAAATGCGTATCTAATCTTATTGATAGAGCAGAATCTAACAAAGGAATACCCTTTCTGCAAGGTTTGCGAGTCTATTTGATATTGCAATGAGATAGTGGTATGTTGACGAATAGAGTAAGTATATTGAAAAATGATACGAAACTTTTTTGAAATGTAACTATTGTGCAGCGACTAAAAACATATTTTATTACTAAAATGGTATTTGTCTCCCCGGTGGCGTAATTGGTAGCTTGCGCGCCTAGCAATCCGGGGAGTGCGGGTTTGATTCTCCATCAGTCGGATTTAAAAAAAATCCAAAAATGCAAGACTGGATGCCTATTGGGTTGAGCAATTGTGTGACAAACAAATAATCTGTCAATACATCTTCACATTGTGAAAATTCATATACTCCTCTTTTGGAGTAGATACCTCCACACTGTGTAGATCCATATGCTCTAATTTGGGAACGAACACGGTATATATAAAAAAATGGTATAGGTTACTAATGTCATTTGGCTGTTAAACACCAGCTAGTCCAAGAAGTCCATATATATAATATACATAGTGAATAGTTTTTACGTTAAATTAATTTTGAATTTCAAAATATCGTAAAATGAGTGATATTAAATTGATATACAATAAATCGATTGTTCGATAGCATCTATAGCATGAAACGCGTTATAAAAATTTCTATAATTTTACACATTTGTATTCACAGATGTTACAACAAAAAATCAATAATATACTATATTATGACGAAAGTTACAAGAAACAAAATTGTTTTCTTTTTAAATTAAATTATTTTGCATCAGAAAATATTGAAACTTAATGAACTGTTTTAAAACAATTTCCATCAAGCAGCATCAGTCAAAAATATTAATTATTTAAATGAACTGTCTTTTAAATTTGCCATTGCATATTGCATAAAATTGACGCTCCGAAAGTGGAGCATATGAATTTTTGCAATAGGAATACACGTCTTGACAGATTTTATTACAATAATTGTTTGGGAGCCAATTGCTCAACCTATTTGACATCCGGTCATATCTGTGAGAAGTGAGCCTTTAATTCCAAGTTTTATACCGTCTACGCTAATCGTTCGGCTCCGAGCATACATATAGAGAAGTGTTATAATATAGAAGTAAAAATTAGCTATGCGTTATAAATTCTCCTTATAGTTATATTTCAATGTATTATAATGACATTATTCTCGCGTGTGTGACCAGTGGAAAGAATCACAATTCAACGTACCAATGTTTTTTAATTAAAAACATGTTTTACTATTATATTAATCATACACAACCATAAAAGGGTGATACTAAATTACATCGCATAAGAAAACATAATTAAAGCTGAAGAAGATTTTTAACAATATGGCCATTAAACCCAGCGATCGAAAGAAAGAGAAGAAAGCGTAATAGGAATGAATAAGTTGGTATGGTGACTTGTTAGTCCAGACAGGCGACGACTCGTCTAGCCGTCTATGGAAAATAAATATCGCATCCTCATTGTTTTCAAGTTTAATGTTGTCAGTACAGCTCCTTTTGTCATAATTTCCTTTTTGTCTTCTTCGAAATGTAATGAAAAAACTTATTTTTATTCTCAAAAGTAAACTACAAGGTAAATCTTGACATTTTCGTGAGAATAATGGCAACATAAGTAAATTGTTGATTTAACGTAAATTAATGTGCCTTTCATCTTTCTAGAAAATGAAATATTCTTTTAATATGAAAAATAAAATAATTATACTTTTATACTGGCGGCTCAAATGAGATTATTAAAATTGTGTTTTGAACGAATTTCATTATAATTAACATGATCATAGTACATACGTCATTTTTAATCTGTAAATTGTTCCACTTAAAGATCGCGTTCATATATCTTCATAAAACAAGAGAATGTATATATTTTAACTATGAAAATTAGCTAAATGGATATATGACATTGCACTAGCAAATTTTTTTTACATCAAATAATGTTATGTTACAAAGAAATATATTTATATGGTATGAGTGTTTATACTCATATTTCCACATTTAATGATTTTATACTTTCTCTTATAAAACTTATTGTTCGTGGTATTTTTTTTGTTTGTGTTATTTTATCTTAATTGGAAGTATTTCTGTATTGTAATATAGCGGGTAAAACGTTTTTTTACAATAACTATCGTCTAAAATTTGAATTAGATTTAATTACGCAGAAGACGTCCAAGCCACTAATTGATTTTTTTCATTTTAGTACTATATGACAAAGACACACAGTCAGAAATATTCACGCGGAAAAAGTAATCGCTGTTACATACTAATAATTTACAAAATTGTTTTCGGCTTTGAAGTTCAAATATAATGTTGCTTTATTACAAATAAATTTTAGACCATAACCATTCAAAATAATAATCAGTATCGTAATGTCACTTTTAGATGTATTTTCAATAAATATACGTATTTATTGTTGTATTTTATTATTTCGATTTACAATATTATTTCATTTATAGTCCAACCCACAAAATATTCAATAACTTTTAAAGTAGTACGTTTTTCAATAATCTGGCAAATATGCATTATAAGTATTTAAATTTCATATTACAGTCTTAAGAATTTAAAAGTATACCAAATGTTTCTTTAAATTATCAATCACTCAGATCAGAATGTGACTTGTACGCCTTCTGCTTAATTTCATCCAATTTATACTATTTTAACTATAATTATAGATGTCACTAATTGCTCGCGTTGTAATACATAAAATTAGTAAATTAACTTCATGAAATGTTTGAAAAGCACATAATTTTATAATACTATTTTCGATTCATAATATAAGTGTTTTTTATAATAACAGTTTAATTCGATGTTTAAAAATGAACACTAATATTTAGAAAAAAATACAGAAAAGTTAGAAAGTTAGACATGGAGTAATTTTTACTTAATATTTCCTTTAGTATTTTAGCACTTATAACGAGGGTATACGTTTTCGAAGAGCAATTTCCGCTTAGTCCAGTAAAATTTAAAAGCAATTACACAACTTAGTTAGAGCTCAATCTGCCACAGGATGCACATTTTCATGTCGCAAAAGAAGTTTAACTGAACAGTTTAATTTTCATTAATTATCTATGGCAAAACATAACGTTTAACATGCCGTTCAAAAACTAGCATGGTAATTGTATTATTATAAGTCAAACAAAATGATTGCATTATATTGTCTAGGGAAATTCGCATATTACCGTTTCAAATTTAAATAGTATACAGAAGTGACATTACAAAATTAAATGTTATATCCTTAAAAACATTTTTTATATTTTTTCTAAAAGTGGAATATATGGATCTCCGTAATGTGAAGACATGTCTAGATAGATTATTTTCACGAAATTGGCTGTCTGTCAAGTGCTTAACTGGATGGGCATCTAATTATGCATTTTCGGATTTAAAAAATCCTAACCTCTCAGCTGTTGGGCAGATATTTTATAATACTAAATATGATTACAATACTTAATTAACTTTTAGATCTATTTGAATTAAATACGATGAAATATTCACAAATCGTTTTAACTACTATTTTTAAGCTAACTGTTATACTTTCAAATTCAAAAATTATCTCTGATAATTAATAAGAAAGCAAAAATTACTACTAATACAACTACTGAAATTAATTTGAAATTAAGACTCGAATAAAATTGATTTAAATAAAGAATGAGTTTGAATGTATCCCGGCAAAGCTGGGTATTAAAGCTAATCTGTTGAATTGCACAGTTATTAAGACTTTTGTTGAAATAACGTATTATAAACGCATACAAGTTAGATAATGAGTATGTAAATAAAATGATCATTATTTTCTCCATAAATTCAATTTAAAAAACGAAAATGGTTTACAAAGGAGATATAATATAATATTAAATATGAATATTATTTTGATCATATTCACTACGAGTATGAAATATATGGTATTTTGACAGAGTTTATTTTTCCAAATGTTGCTTGTTTCCTAATTCTTTGATCTATTGGACATCTATGTCTCGTATTTTGATTTTTAAATATCTTTATGCATCTACCTGGCTTCAAATGACAAATATTTGGCAACTAATGGTACCCATACACCTACAGTCCACCTGCAGTCTGGGGACTGTCAATACAATACAAAATTGGTGTATAAGACTTGTGAGCATGACGTGTAACACGAACCTATCAATCATACTGACAATACACAATAAACTGTCAGTGTGGCCTGCCTCAATCCTAACCATCCTGATTCATCATCATCCATCCATTGAATGTATCCAAAATGCAGGCGGACTGTAGGTAAATGCGTAGCATTATAAATTTAGTACAATATACGTGAATAATAATCACACTTAAAAAATATGTAAATTTAATGATCTTTTGTATAGAACAAATTATTCACACGAAGATAAATTATGTATATCTTAATTATGCTAAAGTACTTGGTATATTTTAAGTGTTGCAAATGTGGGATATGAAATTGTTGTAATGTGTGACTCTATATATATTTTTTTGTTGGGAATATATAAATATTATATTTTTGCTAGAAAACATGTCATTAAATGCATTATCAAAATTTACATTTTAATTGAAGGAGTTAATCCTAAGAAATCTTATTCGTAAAAAAAACCATTGAATATGTAAAGATTGTTTGAATATCTTTGTACCAAGAACAATATTTACTATTGTTATAAATTTTAAGTATTTGTTTCTTTTTGAAAGTATTTAATACATCTGAAAATTTTCACCTCGAATTATAATATTATACTTTATATTGGATGCCACGTGTCAAATAGTCCACACGAGAATACTTTTTTCATCCAACTGTAAAACAATGTTAAATTGACTGCTATTTATTTTATTTATTTGTTTATCCCAGACAGGTATTTTAAAAGTAAAAGTAGTACCGGTGGAAACTCAATCAACCATTTAGTTAATTTCACAATGTAGTGTCCGCAATTTGGCTACCCTTACCTAATTCATTAAAATGTAAATTGGTGAGTGGAGGCAATGGGGTTGAAAGAGGCTTAGCTGCGGATCATTTGGTATGGCCGGATTGCTTGTAGCCTCCCTCACGTGTTTTTACAGCCGGTTCACTGACGGCGCGGGTTTCACGTCGTTAATTAAGTGAATACCTGTTCCATAACGTATTATGTTTTGTTTGAACAGTGAAATTTGAGCATATTGTTTATTTCATCATTTATTCATGTAAACACTACTATATACTGCATTTTTGAGTAAATATCTTCAAAATACAGAAATTCATATGCTCTATTTTTGAAAAAATATGATTTACAATAAAACAACAAAAAGATATTTTGGTATCAGTATTCAAACGCGTCAATAATGTTATTAGTTACCCAAGATCAGCCCCGAATAAAATAAATTTAAATAATACATTTCAGATGCAACAAACAATTCAATATTTAGAAGCAAATCTTTACCAAAAATGTTCTTGTTAAAAAGAAGAAAGTTAAAGTAGTATGCTATTTAAAAAAAAAACATTTTTTTTTCATAATTGTAATATGAAAGGTCAAATTGGTAGGTATGTGCGGTACTGTAATGATGATTGCAGGTCCAAGTCACGCAGCTAAAAAAAGTTTAAAAAAATAAGAACCATAACTATGCTTAATAAGTAGCACTGACAATCAAATTTCGTAAAAAGTAATCTATCACGATAAATTCATATACTATATAAATAGCATAAACATATTTTATACAAGCTAGAATCTATTTCGTATTTTTGTGTTTGTGTTATAAAATTAAATTTAATAGCTAAATGGCCGTGGACGAGTATATGAGTGTTGATAGGACATGAGTAGCTGGCTGTGGACTCATATATGAGTCCTATGTGATAAATTTCTTTTCTGTTAAAAATAACTGAGCTACGATTTAGTTTGCTTGTTAATGTTAACGAGATTTGTTAGAATATCATTTCTCTACATTTTCTCGCGAATTTCGTTGGCCACCATGGAAAATTCAGCAAAAAGTCGCGGAAATTGTGCTGTTAATATGTTTCTTCAACTATATGTATAAAAAAGTTTATTGTTTGACCATTATTGTCGTTTTGCAAATTTAATTACCATACGTATTTACATTAGATGTTACTACATTTCCGTGTATGAACTTCGTCTATTCCGAAACTCAAAACTATTTGGAATTTGTAAACTTTCATACGGATCAATAAATGACCCGAGTTTCGCATCTCTATGGCGCAGGGATAAGCCAAAATCGCACATAGCAGTCTGTATGAAAGTTTACAAATTTCAAATAGTTTTGTTTCAATCCATTTACATCGAGCGACTACAAGGCGACAATTTTCACTATCGTATAGTTCACTTCAGTTGTTAATAATATAATGAAATAAGACTGTATGTATAAGAGATGCGTCAATAAAAAATAAAACGTTTTTATGAACATGGAAATATATCATGGTCGTTAAGCTGCTGACATCTCTGATGTGACAAATTTTACAGAGAGTGAAAAAACTGCGTTTTTGAGGTTTCTATTTTCAATTATACTTTAATATAGATTCTATAAGGCACATTGGAGGCTTTACAGAAAGAACTATTCGGTTTAATATAGAGAAAAAAATGCAAAAACACAATTTTGAGAAAATTGTCAAATCGGAAGTTTTAAAAGATCAACATATTTATATTATTAATGAGCACCTAGCTTATAATCAAACAATGATTTTATTTATGTCCAATTTTATAATTTTTAAAGACGGTATTAAAAAAAAAACAAGTTGAATTTATTGTAGTGTATATTTTAATTAAAAGACAAGAAACTTACCTGGAATCTGTAAAGGGAGGAGTCGTCCTTGATAACGAGGCTCTTGTTGTCGCTGACCGGAAAGAAGTAACCGTATTGACACAGCTGGTTTCCGAGATTTAGCGCCTCTACTGGCAAAAGAAAACACAACACTGACAGTATTATGAGAGCGCTAGATTTAAAATTGTATAAAATACCTGAGATTTTTAAATGGTTCATGAGATTTTTAATTTACCAATTCCAAAAATATTCACATCCCGTAATATGTATAACTAAAGATTTAAGTGGTCATTTATGAATTCATCACATTGTAATTTTTGAAAAGTTGAGTTAGTGCATCACATTATTTGAATGTAAATGTGTACACATACATTTCACTTTTAAATTAACTCTATATTACATTTTTAATAATTAAGTTGATATTCGAATGAAATAGAAATCGTACGATTGTTAGTTAATTAATTAATAATATATTAAAAATATAAAGGTATTAATTTTGAAACAGAATAAAAGAAATAAATAAAGTTTATATACCTGACTCCTCAATGGCTAAGCGATCCATAAGCCACCCAATCAGATCGTAACCTGAAACAAGATAAGAAAAACCATTATTTCAGTATCGTTCAATATTAACGAGAAAAGAACAAGAACATAAAAAAAGTTTAAATAGTGGATATAGTTTAATCTAAATTTATAAATTATTTATTTTGAAGAAAAGTTTGCAAAGTATTCAGTCAAGAGTTAAAAATATTTTAATGCGAGTATACATATTTGTCTCTCCGGTAACGTAGAGGTTAGAGTGTGCGCCTAGTAATCCGAGGAACATTGTGATTATCGAAAAAAACACTTTTTGAAAAAACTGACGATTGCGTTCTTTTCCCTTTCTACAGTCGATATAATTCCTATGTTTATACCAATTTCAAGAATATTAAAAACACAATTGAACTTCGAAAAATACGTTACATGGTTATTTTAAACAAAAAATACTTGTTTAAAATGTTCTCTTTTAAATTTTGAAGTAGGTCCCTCATGTATCACTTATTTTCTATTCACGTACTATAAGTTTTATGTGTGTATTTGCATAAATTACCGTCTTCAGAAATGTAAAGACAAACACGTATTTTGAAATATTTTTGAGATTCAAAATCTGTGAGTAAACATTTTTTGATATTACTTATCGTAAATAATGTTATTTCACAGGCATATTGTGTAAAACCCCGGCAAGCGTGAATTCACATAAATGTATCTTCAAGCACAGTGGCGGATGTGGGCGCGGGTGAGATTTTCACACTTCATTATGGATTATCCCGTGAAATAAGACTGGAAGGGTATTTTATTCGTGAAAAATGTGGGCCGCGCGCGTCATCAATCATGGTTGGAACAGTAACCACCTACAGAGCAGCCGGTCCCAGATAAAGTGGTTATTACATAGCGATCAGAGTTCTCTATAATATACGTGTATACTCAGAAACAATAATGGCTGTTGTATTTTACTGCGTGGGCTGATATCACTGGAGCACTATTAAAGTGTTTATAAACTATTTAGTTATTTAATTATTTATTGATATTGTTAATACGTATATATGATATATGTAGTTAGTTATTCACTGTGTGAAAACTATTTTATTTTAAAATCTTGATTTTAGTGTGAAATGTGTGTAGTGTGGTACAAACGTAGGGGCTTAAATATAATCCTCCCGATAGCCGAGAGGTCAGCGTGTGCGCCTCAAATCCGGAGAGTTCGGGTTTGATTATCAATTCTGGGGAATTGAAAAAAACCGAAAATACAGTACTGGATGCCTATTCGGCTGACCAATTCTATATTACCAAAAATAATCTGTCAACACATGTCTTCATGTTGCGGAGATTCATATAATTCACTTTTACAGTGGTAATTTTTATACCATGTAGATCCATATGCTATACTTTTGGAGGAAATGGAATTTAGAGTGAACAAATCTAATAGGTAAGTCCATATTTTTTTTTGTATTTATGAAACAATACAAAAAGTTATCCATAGTATATTTTCAAAAATACATCAACATTGTTTGCCATTTTTGATTCTTTTTGTAGAAGATAACTTGAAATTTAATATTTGTTGTTGAATTTATGAAGAAACTCATGGATTGACATGACGAATAATAAAGAGACTCACATATGTTAACAACAACTTGCAGAGTAATTTTGAGATAAACAATATCTAGTATCCTATATACATAGTATCCTATTATATATATATATATAATAGGATACTATGTATCACATTTAAATGAGAAATATATAGAGAATAATGCAATATTTAACGCATTGATTTCTTATTTTAATGATTACTTATTAATGCGACAGGCTACGATATTTAATGATCGAAACAATTAGAAGACATTAGGACTAGACGAATTTTATATACGGCATATCAATAAATAAAAAAAATATATATTTCACATACAAATTTAATATTGTCAGATTTATTTGTTAATCTTGTCGAAAGTTTTTTCTAACAAGTTTAGTATCGTTCACGAAGACGTTTAAGTTGATTAAGAAACTTTCAACGAGTCTAAATTTAAGTTCGATAAAAACTAATTTACCGCACAATAAATTTGAACGAAAAGAGGGTTAGTTTTAACGGAGTAAATGCGATGGAGTGCATAAACAATGAGGTGTTTTTAGGAAACGAATCAAAGAAAAGAAAGTGGATATTGTAATAGAATTACAGGTAGCTACTAATGTAGTTTTATTTATTCTTACGATTTTATATATCCTGAGCCACTTTGCCAGATTAAAAGGGAAATGAAAGTACCTCTCGCCCTCCATGTTACATCCATTGGAGTGTATACTTAGAAAGGATACATGCGGTTTGAGCTTTCGCATTATATACTCACTTTATAACCGAGATCATGGGAAGTAAAAAATTTGCAACATTACCAAATATTCATAATCATTATGATTATTAATAAAAATTAGTGGTTTTAGAGAAGGAATAACAACGTCATCAGAAATAAATGGTGGAAAATAAAATATTTTATTTGATTAGTTTATTATAAAGATAAGGAAAGTGTCTAACTGATAAGATGCGTTTGAAAGACAAAAAAATTCTTCTATATAAAATTACTTGTAATAATACAGTTGGTGTTCATATATGGACCAGGAGGATGGACGTGAGTTCTTTGGATTTCAAATATTGCTGTAAAAAATTGTCAGATAGACTTGATACAATACGTGTTTCAATTATCAGTGAAGAGTCTTCTCGGTAGCCGAGGAGTTTAGAGTGCGTGTTCCGAAACCGGAGACAATGAGTTAGATTCTTACATCTGATGGATTTAAAAAAAAATCAAAAAAGCAAGAATGGATGCTTATGGAGTTGAGCAACCGCTTGATAAACAAGTTTTGTGAAAAATAATCTGTCTAGAAATGTTTTTATATGGCGGAAATTTATATACTCTACTTTCGGAACTGAAATCTTTCCACCTTGTAGGCTCATATGCTATACTTTTGGAGTAGGCTTGGTAAAAAATAAACCATTTACAACTATGAACTGTTCGGGAAATAAGCAGAGAAAAAAATCACATTTATCAAAACTCAGCGACCATCAGAACATATAGTATAAATGGATTATCGTTAACTTCGATACTTACATAATATAACAATAATATAGATTGCTGTTTTTCTATGACGAAGAAAAGACAGTAATTTTAGATGGAGTAGTTAAATTGATATTTCAATTGAAATAGACATAAGTTAATTAACATTGATATTTT
>JAGVSQ010006900.1:0-15844 GCA_022683975.1 Rhyacophila evoluta | reverse complement strand
ACATATAATGTAGCCTGAAGATGCCGAAAGGCGAAATTCGGGTCGCTAACAGTGAATTCACATAAAGAAGTTTACCAGTTGTAAATTATTAAGAATGTAAAAAAAATAATTCAAAATTAAATTCAGGAGATAATAAATTCAAACGAACGACCACCGATAATGAACTATTCAAATAAATTTTACGTTTTAACAATGTAAAGTAGCAGTAATTTTGATTATTTTTTATGATTTTTTTCATTTTTTGCTTAATATTATCCGCTGGTTATTGTTATCAAAAGTTACAGGTTCCATAGTGATCGCGATGAAAACGCCTCTGACTGTATATATCAATTGTTGAATTTAATAATCATAACAAGATTCGTTCCCTCATAACAAGATTCGCCGTCCCAACGAGACGGTCAGTTGAATTCGGCCTAACTTCATATTTTACGGCGTGAAAACTTTTGAAATGCAGTCGCTTTAGCCGGTCCCGGTATTGTCACGTCTTTAGTTAGTTCGATAAAGTTTACAGACCGATTGAGTAGTTAGAGTTCGAACCTCGCCATCCGATTCGAACACGACCGTGTGATACGAAACTAATCGGTATTGGAAATCGGAAAATACTCCTGCCGTGGGCAGTATATCTTTCGCCTAAGTATTTTGAAGTCGCACTTTTGTCTATTCTTTCACGATAAAAATCAATTTAATAATTTCAGGAAATCAAACTTTTATTTAAGCCGAAATTAAAATTAAGAAAGAAAAAATGACGTAACCTACGTATAACAAATTTTAAGCGCACAAAAATTGAAATTGGTATTTTATTCAATCAATCTGTAATAAAAGTTATTTTAAAAACCAACAAACTCGTAAATTTGACTAGCCATATTTTTTTCAAACCGAAAATAATTCGAAATTTGTAGGTTAGGTTTTGACAGAACGTGTATTAAGTTTTATGTATTATGATACTAAAGTCTCACGTATTTTTTTATTTTCTACTGTTGATATAAAATTCATTTTCAAGCCGGATATTGTTATTAAACAAGTATTGGTGAATTTAGTAAATTTAAAGTATTGGATTTCGATAATGCATACAATAACCAGTAAGTGTATGCATCAACTGTGAGCTTAAATTAAAGCTTATGTTGCTAATTATAAGATGCACATTTCTATCTATTTTCGTCATTGAATTCAAGTCAGACTTTATGATTGATGTCATATTAGGATAATTACAAATATATTTAAATGATTCTCTCTATCTTTGTATTTGAAACGGATATTTAAAAAATAATTTTTCCAGTATTAGGTAAAAAATATTGTTTTGGGCTGAGATTTTAGTAGATTTGTAACCCGGGTATAGCTATAAAAATAAATGATGAAAACCCGTAAAAGTTTGATTTTAAAGCTTATTTTTCATTTATAATCTAAGTAGTTTATTGTCAAGTATTAATTTTCACATAAGCTTTACTTATGTGAGGCGAATTGCTGTCATACAATACGTATTTCATGGATGAGTTTTTTGTTTGCTCCTTAGTAGATTATATAGCTTATTTACACTGAAAAAAAAACGATTTGATGTATTTGAGAATAAATATTTTCCTCGTAATTCTAGTTTAAATATTATATACATATTATGTTACATCATTGCTAGACTATTTCTATGAAATAATATACATGAGTGTATATCTAAGGTGATAAAATTGATTTCATCTGAGAACAAGTGATTAAACTTTATTCCGCATGGTATCATAAGAGGCTTGTTATGAATAGAATTATTGGATTTATTGAAGCGATAGTCCCAAGATTTCATTGGAATATTATTCCCTCGATATTAATATGGATTTTTAAGAATTTTGACGGTTAGCATTTTATTGAAAATTATATCTTGAAAATAGTTACTATTGTGATTTATTGTAGAGAATTAAATAAAAAAGTAAGTATGTTATACAAACGCAGCGTCTAATGTAGGTTAAAAGCTGAACGAAGGACATATTTAATCTAATAAAATATTTATTTAGTATTTTTTATCGATTTTTTCAATTTTATTGTTGTACATCATGTAAGAATTCATGTATTAAATATAAACAATACATTTCGCATTGTATGGATTCTTTCCTAGAAGTTGTAATATAGGATATTAGAAAAAACAATGTTTAGAAATAAATATATAATATTAATGGGCAATAACAACTCATTATACGATGAAGTTAAAATTCTTAATAGTTGCAAAACACTTATTAGTTAATTTAAAATAGAAGATTTTTCTCCGCTGCAAAATTCTATTTTTTAGTTAGTTATATATGATCTCGATTTGAAATTTGGTAATTTTATAATAAAATATTACATTATGCATTTCCTTGTGACTTATTTAAATTTTTATACAGTTTTGAATAGATGTACACAATTTATTTTTTTTACTTGCAGAATTATACTGTGAAGAAGAAGCACGTGTTACAATAATACTTGCTGCAAGAAATAAATGTGATTAATATTTTTATATCAATACTTTGGCTTCTGGTTAGGTTCAACTTGTATAACAATAATCAAAACAACACTCTACTCATAATTTGTAAAAAAAATAAGAATATTTTTGTAGCTGTGGTTAATGTACCGCAGAATATTTAAAGTAAAAGGTTACGGTATGTTTAAATATTACCAGCGAGTGTCTCGTTTATGAATGTCGAACTCTACAAGTAATTTATGTTAGAACGATATTATTTCACAGACGTTGAATATCAACTTACCGCTTTATCTCCAAGCTGTTCAACTCTACAATGTAGAAAAGCAGTTTGGCCAACTGCAGTTGTTACGTTTCGAGGCACATTGAACTCAAAATATGGATAGGAGCTGACGTTTGGTCCGAGATTGTCATCGTCGTAGTGTGGCAACCCTGTAAAATAAAGTAAAATAATATTAGA
Source organism: Rhyacophila evoluta (assembly GCA_022683975.1). NCBI lineage: Eukaryota > Metazoa > Arthropoda > Insecta > Trichoptera > Rhyacophilidae > Rhyacophila > Rhyacophila evoluta. The sequence goes on along the minus strand of JAGVSQ010006900.1, from coordinate 12,950 downwards.
TTCTATATGAATTTAAAAAATCACATTCACAAAATTTATATTACGGAATTTTGACACGTATCTGGGTTATCTCAAACTGTCACAGTCAATTCGTTGTATACATTTACTAAAGCTCGTAGTATACGGAATTTTCAAAAGAAAGAAATAAGTCAAAATTTAGAGTAAATATTAAATAAGGCGAAAAAGTGTACGCCTGCAACTTACATTCGGTTTGAACAGAGAACTTTTTTTTGAAAAGCCTTTTCTCGTAATATACTATCCTTATTTTTCCGTGTTTATTTAATTTTTTGTAGAATCTCCAAGTGTGGTGGATTTTAGATGGTTAAATATTTTTTATAAAATTTGTGGCTTATACGGGGGTAAAACAGTTTGTTTTGGTGAATAAAACTAACATTTGCAATTAAATATTTTTAAGCATTCTTGTTAAGAAGTGAAATAGATTTTCTTGATTTTTTAAAATTTCAAAACTTTAAATTAGTAAGTAAATTCCTTTCACATCAATGTGTACATTATCACATTTGTTTTTAAAATATCCCTTTCAAAAGTGGAGCATTAAATATCGACATTGTAAAATTTTACTTGAAAACTTCACAAAGATATTAAAAAAAAAAAATTATCCGATAGCTTAATTGATTGCACATCCAGTTTTGCGTCAAAAGTTTAGCAACTATAAATTTGGGCCTAAAGCCTCCCTCTCTACCAGAACCACATACATGCCAACGGGTGTTTCATACGGTATTATATGAAGATCGAAAAATACGTGAGGCCTGGTTGTTTCAGACATTATTTTCTTTCTTCTCAATTGTAATCATTTTAATACAGAATTTTTTTTCAGTATTGTATCAAAAACTACGAGTGTTATTCATTACGTAACAACTATAATTGTATTAAATTGATGTTTTGCAATAACATGCTTACATTAAGTAAACGCTAAGAAGTATTTGATGATACACATTTTTATATTACAATTTATTCACACAGTAGTGATTTTAAAGTTTCAATATTGGACTTAAAATAAATAAGAAAATATGTTGTGAAAAGAGAATTATCATTTGTTTCTACTTAAATTTAATATTAGAGTTTAATTTGAATTATCAAAGTCTTATGTAATTATGACAACATATTAAATAAAAGAATACTTTTTTTATAATAGCGTGTAGCCCATAATTTAGAATAATTGCAGAAGTAGTGCAATCTGTGTGTATTTTCTATTTTGATAAAAAATATAGATGCATATTTAATTAAATTTAGCTAACTTAGAGGAGTTCATGAGAAAAATATTTTTGGAAAAAAGTTGTTCTATATTGGTGTAAGTGCTAAATGTTGAATCTGAAAATAGGCATTTATAAACCACCTTCTTATTTTTAATGAAATTTATTCTTTTAGTTGTTACTACAAAAATATTTATGAAATTATAACATACTGTATTTGAAAAAATAAGTAAAATTTGGGATTTGTATTTTTTACAAAAAAGACACAAACAATTTTTAGAAAAAAAAACTACTGAGAATCGCTGTTTTTTTAAAAAGGTCAGAATTTTTTCACTCCACAAAAGTTTTCTAGGTCAGCGAACACGTGCCGTACACGTGTAATACAGCCTTAAGCCGCAGGATGTGCCGCGCTTTAACCTTTTATGCAAACCGAGTTACAAGTTACAAGTAGAAAAACTTGTTGAAATTTTTTGATAGGAAGGAACTTCTTCGTTGTGAATTTTTTGAAAGAATTTTTCTTTTAAAGCATTTATATTACGATGTATAAATTTGGCTCCGAATAAATGTAAAGAGTTATAGTGTTTAAAAAAATGTTTTTTTATGAGCATCTTGCGTTCCTTTTTACTTTATTGTATTGATTGCTATCATATTTTATATGTTGACGATTATATATTTTCTCAAAAAAATACCATAAACAATCAAAGACTTTTTATAAAACAGATGATTTATTTATAATGAAAATTAAACACAACTATTCGATTATGTTAATGAAATTAATAATATTTGACTTTTAAAATGATATCCTTTTATATAAAGGATAATTTTAAAAAAATGTAATAATTATAAGGTGCCTTATTTTAATCAAATTTAAAAAAGAAGCCACTTCTAAAACATGTTATAAATATTCAAATCATTAAAAATTTGTAAATTTTGCAGGTTAGATTTACACAACTGTTGAGTATTTCAAAACTTTACAATACGTGGCTGTATTTCCGTTGGGTTGTGTAATAGTGTGATGCTTTTTTCGTCATGACACTTGACGATGCGAAGATACATATTTTTACTCCAGTGATAATTTACAACTGTTTCATTCAAACACTTTCGGAAAGGACGTGGTATAAAAAAAAAAAAAAGTACACTGTATATTAATTCGCGTGTATTTAAAGATTTTTTTTTGTAAATTTCATACAATACGTCGTACAAAAAATACAAAACGATGTATTACTTTGAAAATTCTTTATATTCCATACACAAATCTTCTGTCGACCCTCTTCACAAGAGTAAAATTCTTCTGCTTACTCAGTACTTAGTTTGACATAAAACACACGTAAATATATTATGCTTTCTAGTTCATATAGAACTATAAATGTATATCCAATAAAAATATTATACTGCGCAATAAAGGAGTGCATTAAAACTGAAAGTTTCTCAGCAAATAAGCTCAGAGTAATGTTGCATGGTAAATATCAGGAGTACAATTGTTAGGAAAACTTTGATAATGTATTTAGCTGAGTAGAAATATAATCTGCTTTGAATATCGAAAGCACACCAGGAGTTTTGTAAATTGTCAAACAAAACCATTTGTATATTATTTCAATCTTTATATTGTCTAAAAGTTTTAGCTTGTGAGTAAATCTACTACATACATCACAAATAAGTAGATTTGATCAAACTGTGATCATTTATAAGTTATAAAAAGTATGTTATACACATCGCTAGGAAAAATACAAACAAATTAGTTTTATAACTATGTAAAATACGTTCATAAAGTTGATTTGTGACTTTTTTCCGTTACACAATCCGTAATAATTTTGAAATTCATATCGGAACTGATTTTATTAGAATTCAAACTTCATTTAAAGGACGCAACTCAGACAGAAAAAAACAACAGTAAAGTTCTAATAAAAGGAAGTCGAAATACTTATAGATACAACCATAAAGTGCAAGAAGAACGTAGCTGATATTGTATTTACTCAATCTGATCCATCAAATAAATTATTTAAAGAAATACAAATAAAATTGATATTTTCACGGGTACGGTTAACATACTAACGTGGCATTTGCAGCTTAAATGAAATTTTAAGTATAAATAATAGTATTGGAACAAATTATCATTTAAAAAATAGGTGTTTTGAAAAAACGTAAGGATTACATTCTTCTGCATGCATGTGTTGAGTGTATGCGTTTATGGAACTGGCATCTAAACAACTATCAAAAGACAAAGGCGCAGAGATTGCATAATGTATTCTCATTGTCTTGGTAATATTATTCATTAAAGCCCCGTACAGTCTCAGGTATTTTATTGTAACCACGTGTATAGTAAAACCATAAATTGGACCGGCTCACCGCAGCCAACATATTTACGCCCGTGATTATTATCCGAGAAAACCAAAAATGTGTGGTTAAGTGTTTAGAATAAACATGTCAAGAAAAGTGTCGAGATCCTATGCGAGGGCATGGGAAGGGCCCAGGTAGTTAATAGTATACTACATCTTAAGGTGTTGCCGTTCAAACGATGAAAAGGGCCACGCATTAACGTCGCTTCTATGGGCCATAAAGTTGGCCGTAGGGTTACTGGGACCGGGCACCTTAGTGTGCAAATAAAAGCTCTCATAGTGCGGGATAAGCGCTTTACTAGCGTATATAATATAATTCTTCGAATATATTTGCGACAGACGCTAAAGGTATTAATGCTTGTAGTGCCACTATTAATTGTTTTATTCGATTATCGTTTCTATAGAAGACAAATGGCCGAGGTTTTAAGGCTATACAGTACGTATTACTTTAAATAGCGTAGCTGTTCATTAAATAATTGCTTATGGATACACGATTTTGAACGCATCTATACATTAGACAACAGTACCTTTTTAAATCTATTTTTAAGTTAAAATCCATTTGATATTTAAGATTAATCAAGTTTGATGAAAAAATACAATATTTTATATTAAACACTACTTAAAATATCCATATTAATAAATTATACACATGTTTCGACTAAAAATAACTATTTACACATGATATTCTTTCAGTCTTCCGGAACAGTTGTGCAGTAGTATCATTTTAACAAGTGCGACTATATATATATATATATATCTATATGTGTTTGTGTTTTTTGGTAATTTAGATTTATATGCTCCACTGTCAAAGCGGAGATGGTTGAATAAATTTATTATGAGAAAATGACAAATTTCTTTCAATATAAGAATATTGTAACAGTTATTTAAATATAAAAAATAAGAGTGTAAATCATAAACGTCTATATGTTATCTGTATATTAATAAAAAAAAATTACGATTGAAAGATTTTAAAAAAATAGTGCTGTGTTCGAGCTTAAAGCTTTTTAAACTTTTGTGTATAACTCTATACGTGACAAAATGATAAAATATCGATTGCGTGACGTCTCTCTCAAAGTAAGTATGAAGAGACGAAAGTATATTAAATGGCTGTCGTATCATCCACTGGCATTGTATTGTGTTTCCTTTCACTCGATAAAAAAACTTTTCCACAAAACAGAGCGGAAAACCCGAAAATGTGGATTTATTTCGTGACGCTTAATTCTATTGGTATCCGCCGTATGTCTTTGGTCTCTCTTGTGAGTGCCATTAAATATTCAAAGGGTTTTTGATACGTGTTATGTATTATTATTAGTAAGTAACACATGAAAAAATATACTTATATTTGGTGAACATGATAGTTTTTATTTCCGCTAAAGCGTTGTATTTCATATTTAAACAGTAGTACGAAATAAATCTAAGCAATATATACAAATACGTCTTTTGGTAGATTATTTATAATTAAGTACCAGTTTGACTATCGGTTATCAAACATGTTGTGGATACATCCGATATACTACCTAAATGTGCCCTTCATTCACTTCCTTGTAATACATGTTAATTATGCGTACCCCGGCACTCTGATATCGAGAAGCGATCTGCTTTATTTGGCGGGAATGTCCCGGAAATAAATATAAATTACTAAATAAATTAATTAATGAAATGAATTGTTAAAACAGATATAATGAGAGAGATTTATTTGGTTCAACGATTATGTGTAGACGTCGTCACGCTCATTGTATGATGGATGATTAACAGCCAATTCTCATCACAAACGGTTTGCAGAGTTTTTTTAATTTGCAGATATGAATATAATATTTAAAGTGGGCATGTTAGATACATAAATTACAATACGATCCGGTAAACGAAGTCTCCCGGCAGCCGAGACGCAAAAAAGGCTGTTGAAACTTGTCTTCATATTGTGGAGATGTACAAAATTTATTTACAGAGTAGACATCTTGACACTGTGTAGATCCATATGCTACACTCTTGGAGCGAATATTGTGAACAGTGAATCGATGAAGTACGTTTTTTGAAATTTATTTATATACCAGTTTAAATTTGTATAACATAATTATTAATTTACACGACGTTTTGTTCTTATGAATTTTAAAGTGCACTTTATTACATCATCGTATTTTATATTAAAATAAACCTTGATAAAATGACTTGACTCAAGTGAGCGTTGCATCACACTAACTGAAAGTTGCCTCAGGGACATTTTCCTAATGGATATCACCGCATAGTGATTTTAGTGGCAAAACTTTTTATACACTGTGTATAATACTACTACAGACCCGATAAAAATAAACTTTAAATGAACATTTCATTTTATGTTAAAATTCTGAATCATATTTTAAATTATTCCTACAACATTTAAAGCTTTTGCTTTAAGTTGGCGTTCATCAAAATAATATATAGTAAATATTTATGTATAGGGACAATTATAAAAACTTAATGATATGTTAAAAGGTACGTAATCATTTCAAATTGCTAAATTATTTATGGTGATTAATTTTTTTATTGGTGCTTAAATAAATATACTAATGTTTCCACTTCCGCTCCGTTTGTAAAGAATTAAGCTTCTGTGATCAAATCGTCATTATACTGGATTCATATCAGAGAGCTTTTCGAAAAGTTTTTTTCTTTTGATTTAAATATGCCGCATTCGATAAGTAACGATTAACCTGTCTGACTGACTGTAAAAAAATTCTAGTGACAATCAATATAATGCTTAATTTTGTCTGCATTTTAATAATCTCTATATATGTATAGTCCATAGCTGAAAAATAGGTATTAATAAAATATTTTTACCATAGTAAGTTTTTTATCCTCCGCAACGCAGTTTCGCAAATCAGATAACGTAGAGTGTTAGACTAAATAGAATCATATAGTTGATGGATAATATTATTATTTCCGCGTATTCATTCCCAAAAAATGCTAGATCATTTTTAGAAATTCAATAAATGCTTATTTTTGACCACTCAGTGTATTAAAAGAGCAATATTTTGGACGAATTTGAATTAAATTTGAAATTCAAAACAATACAATATAAATTATCAATGCCATATCATAACTGATGATATTCTAAAAGAGAAAAAAAAATACATGACCTAAAAATGTCATTTGAACAAAGCTTGAATCCCAAAGTAAAGTATAAAAAACTCTAATACATTATGTGTGAAGTTGTGATTAATTAATTTAGTTTATTGCATCAAAGAACAAATAAAAAACTCTATTGAATTGTACAAAAAAATACTTCCGAGTTGCGGAACTAAAACTCAATATATGTGTGGGCTTTCCCACTGAATATTAAATTACATTTTCATCGAATTTCACCATTCAAATATTAATTTTGAAGAAACTTTTGCAGTATTTTAGATTTTTGACATGTTATTATAATTGCAAATATCAAAAGCAGCAATTCTGAATAACGCTTTCAGAAAAAAAATTCACAGTAAAAAATTACATTAAGACATTTTTGCCTAATATTTGCATATGTTTTCAGTAAATAAAGCGCTGTCACCAAATAGGCAGCTAATTTGTAACAAAAAAAAGAATACTATCTTATTGTCTTGTTATTGACATAAAGAATTATTGTTATTTAAAATTAAGATTTTTATGAAAACGTTTATTTTACTTTAGAAGGTAATCTTATTATAATAATATTGAAATCTTATCAAGTCCGTAAGTGTGAAAGTCTTCAATTGTATATTACACCTACGATAATGCTGGGATACAAAACGTTGCTAACAACACCTATATACTTACAGTCCGCTTTCAGTCCGGGGACTTTCAATGAAAGTCAATGATTAAGATTGAAGTAGGCCACATATTAGTCAGTCTACGTGGATAGTAGTATACTGTCAGTCTAACCAAAAGGCTCATATTACAAGTTATTCTCATCTATGGTATGCCTTAATCCTAACTATCAATTTAGAATTGACAGTTCGCAAACTCTGGGTGGACTGTAAGTGTATGTGTACCATTAGTAAATCACTTTATTTAAACTCATATAAAATTTTAGGTGCTAAATTGAAGCTCTTTTGAAATATGCTTTATTAGTTCAATGAATCTTTTCTCAGTATTTATACTTTTTTGTCAACTTTAAGCCACTTTAAGATAAATCAAATATTCGTTGAGTTATTTAAGATAAAAACTGTATTGGATAGTTTGTCAACGAATAGCATTGATTCAAATAAGAGTATTCTCAAATAACGTTAAAATATGGCATTATCGAAAAAAATATGGCCCCAAAAAAACACAAAAGACAGTTGTTTACGCACTCAAAAAATGTATTATGTTTCTGCAACAAATTTAGTGCTTTGAAACGAAAAGTTGTTTAGTAAGACATTAAAAATTCTGATAAAAAAAATAATTACGTAAACTTTAGTCTCTAAGAATAATAGTAAAGTGTTTTTCAAGATGGTGGACTGGGTCATGGAATATATAAACCTCCTAAAATCTCTCGAAAACCTAGATTCAAGAATACTATTATCTCAAACCTGAAGTTTATGTGTGACAGAAAATAGTATCACACAATTTATTTCTTTTACCACGTCTGATCCGACAGTAAATCCAATGTATCTTAATATTTTGAAGGTGGTTACTCTAGAAATATAAAATTTGGGTCTTCGTGTTGTCAAAAGCTACTTTAACAACAGTTTTCTGAAAAAAACTTGGTTATACGTATATTTAATCTCATTGGATAATTGATCCTACATATTTATTAAGATTTCTTTGAAAGACGGAAATTGGAACCTAAATCCTCCAAAATTTGTACGCTAATTTTTCGATGATCCTCGTTAATAATTGATTGATTTTAGTTCGATTTTGTTAAAGATTTACCATTTCTATTAAAATATATGACTAAAGACTAGTATGACGATACTATAGTATCCTTATTAATAAATAGTTAGCGTGAGCGCTTTGGAACCAGAGATTGCCGATTCGGTGTAGCTGATAGATTTTTAAAAGATGTAAGACTAGAAGCTTACTGAATTAAATAATTGGCTGTGCAAAAATTCGAAGATTTGTATAATTTATTTATGGAGTTGATATATTCACATTGTGTAAATTTATATGCTCCACTTTCGAATTGGACATTGTAAAATGTATGGTCGATAAAATTGTATTTGTTCGCGAAGAGTGGGTATAAAAATTCTGAAATTAGAACGGAGGTAAGTATCGTAAATGCTGATTTAGAACGTTATGTTACTGGTCTTTAGAATAAAGAAAATATACATCCAAAAAAAAACGATTTATTGTTATTGGACCTCTTACTTATACTCGCTACAAATATGAGTATTACATTGAAATAAAACACAACATTGTTTTCGATTGAAAGCTAAAAAGAATTACGAAGATATCCGACTGTAATAACGTTTCTTTTGCGGAAAAGCTCAAGAACTATAGCGATCTTCCTGCTATTTCATATCGCAATAATATTGAAAACGTCGTTAGGTGGGCGAAATCGCTCGGTCATTAGCTGCACGTATAAAACCATTAAGGATTTCCTGAGCCGGGGCCTTCTATTGATTCTGCCCTGCTATTAAAGATCCGAGAAGTTTCTTATCAAATATAACAATGAAATTTTATTTCCCCTTCAGATATTATCGGAACTTTACTTTCGTTTCAGTTTCAATTTTGTTAAATAAGTATTACGACTAGTCGAAGTGCCGTTTGAAAGTATACTTCCGTTTCATATCGTATTACTTTAAACGTTGTTTTTAGTATCTAAAAATTATCTTTCGAATATAATATAATCATTATTATTATTTAAAGTTGAATTATAATCTGGTGATATTGATATGACCTCATTGTCGTAGTGTAAAATAGTAACACTTATGGATAGCTGTGGATCTATTTTACGAAATTACTTTAGTTTTTGATATATTTCTACTGAGAGAGAACGAGTATAAGTTTATGCCATTATATACCTGGTAGGTCAAGCAATGTATGATGTCTGTGACTAGCCTAGAGACCCAAAAATATTTTTTGGTTTTTGCCTCCTCTGTAGTACTCCCCTGAAGAGCCGTAACTCTGGTTGAGAACCGCTGTCTTAAATAATTTAATACTTCTCGATACAATATATATTTGTAAAGACAATTTTTTTATTAAATAATAACACTAAGATTTAAATATAATACATTTATTTATCTGTCTATCTTGGTAAAGTAAGTTGAATAATGCAACATTGGCATAATAAATTTGACGTTATGTTCTTTCTTATATAATAATAGACAAGTAAGGACGTATTTTTGTGGATTAATATAATCCGATAAACATCTTATTTGTACCAGAAAACCAATTCTTAAGCTTTACAGTTAGCACGTATTGTATGTATTATATTCAAGTTATTGTTTATATATATTAAAATAACGAAGCATTTAAAATAGTTTTATTTTCACGTTATTGATTTGATACTTAAATAATGTGTATATAATATACATACAAACATGATAGTCAAACTCTAACCTAAAATTTACGAGTTTTTTTAGAAAGCTTTAATCTTATTGTAGGTTAAAAATATGAATAACATATTCATTGTAATTATGACTTTGTGTAATGAAAAAAAAATTGAACTGATGTGTAAAACAAATACTTATCCAATGCATGATATTGAATACCTCGTTGTCTGAAAACAAGAGAATTCATGTTTTAGAGCCTAAAAATTAGAGTGGATTTATAAAATATCATAGTATAAGGTTTGTTTAAGAAATCATGTATGCTTTTCGAGTTTTTGCCAACATACTGGCTTCAGAAACTCAACCTTAAATGGACATTTTACACGCAACTTTCGTTATCAATTCGATCTCAAGCAGTTCCTACCAAAAGATCAAGGCGTTACACAAATTACTATGTATTTTTTATTGCAAGGCAGTAATATTACAATATAATGTATACCTTCTTAAGAAAATAAAGATTTAGCTTTCACTCCAAGCTTATCCACAAAATCTTTTAAGTAAAAGTTATTTAAATTAAATTAAAGTTATTTAAGCAAAAAGGCAATACAATTGATGTGGTGGTAGTGCTTTTTTCTGGTCGCAAATTTAACAGCTTCTCTCTTTTGTAACTTAAAACTAAATATAGATACTTATTCGGGACGTGCAGCTTAAATTTTTTTGAACTATGTACTCGTATTAATTTGCATACACTGTGATTCTTGTAAAAAACGATCATAAAACAACAGAGGATTAAGTTTTTTAAAATGTCTACGAGTGCGTACGGAGCGGGAAGAGTTACTCAAGCCGGTTAAAATAGCCGTTGGACCCATCGGGCCAACCAACTTGGTTGCCTTAAGAGTGAATTATATTGATTTAAAAAAATGCGACGTTATATGGCGAACGTGATAATCTTTTCACATGAATTAATTGAAAAATAAGCTTTTTTTTTCGTTCTATTTCTTTTAACTTCAGCACACTTGAGTGCGTATCAACTTTAATCTTGGGTAATTTATATATACTCTCGGGACATTTCCATCAGACAGGGAAGATATTAAAGTTACGGGATACGCCTGGTTAAGAACAGATGTAAGGACGGGGCGGGTGGATGGTGGGTACTTTAGGTAGAAGATTACTTTATGTTGCCTTCCTACAGTCGATGTAATATTTGTATATAATAATACAAAAAAAAATATAAATATTTTATCAAAATTTGGTTGTGTTTCCGGAATTATAAACTGTGATTTATAGATTATGCATTAAATCATTGAATAATCAAACAATCAATTCTAAATTAATTACTGATAAATGTCAATGGCGTTTATTTCAAATATTTCCATAGGAAGTAGTGCTAACCCTGCGGTTAGCAGATGATCTGGCATGCGGTTTCCCGGAAATACCACCTAGCCCACATTTACCAATACGAATACTCTCCAATTTTCCGGTAATGCATATTAATTTATAGTTTTCCAAATATGCTAGCCATTACACTAAGCCATTCTCTGCCCCAAAGTTAATATTCGTTTGTTAAACCTATGCGTACACAGATGCGATTATCCCTAATGTTATTATCTAGTATACATCGAGGAATTTCGATAAGCCACTTAATATAGCATGCTAGGGTGAGTGTAAGTAAGTAAAATTTACATGGAATTATTTTATATAACTTGGATTTTGATAAGTGTATGAAAAGCTCGATGATTTATATAATATTATTTATTCAACCAAATACAATTCAAAAAAACATTTCTTTGATAATGTAAGCTGACGTTTTGTATATTTATATATAATACATGTACACGCATTAACAATGTTTGTCTTTTAAATGTTGAAGAGGCTTTAAGTAAACCAGAATATATGCAGATATAATAAATATATTTGTATGGAAACAATTTATTTTACATCTCAAATATTTGCTACTCTAAAATACATATTATAATAATATCGATAGTCAAATGTCAGCCTGTCTTCGAACTCGATAACGCGTGTGTCAAATATATGTTTTCTACTTCCGTTACAATTTTCATATGTGTGTTTTATTGAAACTATAAATAGTTATTTGAAATGTCAAAAATATTCCATGAGTGTTTTTTTAATAGGGAATGAAATTAAACCTTTTTTATGATATATAAATACATTATACAAAAAAATATATGGGTCATTTCAGTTTCATGTTGAATAATTTCTTTTATAGATTCTAATCATTCTTCTAGTACAACTGATAATTTTACAAAAAGCTTATAAAAATGACAAATGTGAAACTATTTATTTTTTTATCCATTCTAAAACTATAATATTTTGATATATATACCTTGTAATAGCTAATATTTTAAATTTTGTTTTGAAATACTTAATGTGACTCTCTAATCGATATCCAGGCAAATACGTTGGGATATACATAGTAAAGAAATTTTCAGTCACACAAAAAATGTTTTATAAAATAATTCAGAATACTGACCAACCTTCGTTGACGTATTTTAGAAATAAGGACACAACAATTACAATGATAAATTACAAGGACAATTAAACGTTCATATTACTTATACATCTACAAGTATCTTAATAACGGAAGAATTATAACGAATAAGGTTAATTTAAACAAAAAAATAATAATATAAACATAACGGCGTATAATTTATCCTTCTGATATATCATTAACTGATTTTCTTTCATACATTATATTGTAGAATAAAAATTTCTCAACGTATGCGTTTGAATAAACTTTGACCATTTCTTACAAAAGCCGATTATCGTTTGTAATCGTAAAAACTGAATGGTATTAGCTAAAATTGAAAGCCTTTATTATAACGCTTAATAAAAACTAACCCTGTTCAGCGAGTCTCAGAAACTCATCGCTTATACGATGGATTGCAATATCCGATTTTATTTTGGCAAGGAGAAGATGGGTATCATTTCAACATCAAATGAAGAAACCCACAAACAGATGAGGAAACAAATAAAAA
>JAGVSQ010006899.1:0-15324 GCA_022683975.1 Rhyacophila evoluta | reverse complement strand
TCAGTTTTCATTTATTTCAAAGGATTCATTTAAGGGTTTTAATAAGACCATAGGCTGTTATCAAATCTATACGCCTTAAAAATATGTAATCGTTATGCGGCTAGCTATATTCATTCGAGTCAATTCATTAAACCGATCATTTGAACTAAATGACACTGGAAGATCTTGCTTTATAATATAGCAAAATCTTTATGTATATTTTTTCTTGTATATAAAGCAAAATCTTCAATTAGAAATCTTCAAAACATATTACGTTTTCAAATATTTTTAACTGATGCCGTTCGTTTTAAATGTCTTCCCAAAATCACAGATATTATGTCAGATATGGTATATTAATCGACGATATCGTATTTGATTCTGAAGTGTCGGTCTTGGGCATATATTGTCAAAAAATATTGAAGAAAAAATAATGTCACGTGGCATTTTGGCGCCGGATAAATCCTGAAAAGAAAAACATTCTTCCTATCTGGCCAACTGATGCGGAAACAATAAAGATTGGCAGAAATCCTTGCGCCCTGAGCTTTAGCGTGACACTTTTCAAATAACGTCCTATTCAAATCTCGATGTGCGATTATTTTTAGACCATATTCATCTAATACTCGACTGAAATACTTATTTTATTTGCCCAAAATTCTTTGAAGTATAGAACTATCACTTTAGTTTAGTCCTATACTTTATATTAAAATATACAGTATCATCGTCATTACCCTGCATTAGTCCACTGCTAGATAGTTTACTTTCATTTTCTTATTAATTATTTATAGTTTTTTCTTTTTTTAAATATGCTGTCACATAAATATTCTAAAATGGTGAATAACAAGTTGACCCAGCATGATGATTAAAATATGCATGTCATATAAAGTTACGGGATTTGTCTGGAATGAATTCAAACCGTTGTTTACCCTAATAATAATAAATTTAAAACCGTAATCACAAATTCATTTCAGTATTTTGTTGTATACAATATTTTTAGTCTCTTGTTGATCATCGATAATGATATTAATAGTTTAAATTTACAGTTTACCTAGAAATAATATTCAAAATTACATGTTATTTTTTTTTGTTGTTACTGTTTATCGTTTAAGAGAAGTTCGTGTGACAGACAGACATCCGTGTGCTTTTTGTACGACACTATTTATTTGTAAAACTTCTACATAAAAGTATTGACAGATTTTTTTTTAATCTATACACGATTGTGAATGGCAGCTTCAATTTGAATTGAAAGTACGTCAAACAAATAAATTGATTTTATTAGCACAGGCAACCAAATACCTTTAAAATGATTATAATATATTCATTATACATTTAATATGAATTTAATATAAAACTTTATGAAATAAGCTGACATGCCAGTGTCAAATACACAGTTTCAGCAATCAAGATAGAAAGCCACAAACAAAAAATGTAGACTAAATTATTTCACAATTTACGAGACAAGCTTGATAATAGATTGTGATATTTAAAATGGTTATCGCAAAAATCTTTTATATTTTTATTAACCAGTACGAGTATTAGAAATATCATACTAATTACTTAATAAATATCTGCTTATTTATTATTTTTAATGCAATCTTTGATACCTTAAAAATAGTCTGAAGATATTTTTTTTTCATTCTATACAAAATTAATTAATCATTTGACCCACAAAAAAATCGTGTATAGCATTAAAAACATTTTGATTAGTATGCAACCCACAAATACGTCTGCTTATTCACTCGAATTATTCGTGGAACTATTTATTGGTAGATAATATACGAATACTAAAAACTGTCAGAAATTTAAGGTGCGGTGAACGGTTTATAAATATTAAAATAAAAGTATTGGGTGTACATCTAGCGACAGACGCACGAACCAACAATTGATTTAATTTTTTTTTTTAAATCTGCACTCGCTGTTAAGCCGACATCGTGATCTTAAAATTTTGTACAGTAAATAAAAATATAAAATTGTAACGATGTATTGTCTATATTTCCGATAGATTCACATGTGCATAATATAATATTGAATCTATTTCATCAGCATTTAGTATACTCATTTTTTTGTAAAAACAAATAAAAATATTTACTCGTCGCTTTGTTAGAAAATAAACTACTGACTAACAAGCAATTGGAATAATGCCAAATCGTACTTAATTTATATTAAATAAAAAATAACGTAAGACAGCTTAATTCAGTATCTGTTATGAATATTTTATATTTGTGTTGTTGATTGTTATTAATGTTTCCGGAATTTAGGTTTAACTCGATTAACTTACACCGAAAAATAGTTTAATGTGGCTTTATAGTGGTAAAAGTAACAATATATTTTGTTCATTATACAAGAAAACTTAGCATGGATGTTATATTCGATGTAATTTCTTGTGAGACTTAAATACCATTAGGAAATACCTTGCAATCTAGTAAATTGGTCCAATATATTATTCATAATACTGTAAGTTATACTGTGGTAAATGGTCACATATATTATAATATCGTTACAAACGAAGTAATATTTATAATATGCGAAATCACATACCAGGGTTCGTAGTAATTCAGATTACTTAGTGATTAAGTATGCCTTGGACGCACAAGAATTTGTTCTAATAATATAAACTTCTTACTTGTGCGATAATATTGCGATAGCTTAATCTGCAAACTAGCTGACTCCACCGATGGTTAAAAACGATTTTGATGCCACTTTATTCAGCTTTCAGATTTCTTTTTGTTGCTCCTGAACATTTTACACAAATGGAGTTGGCTGGTTTATACATTAAGTAATCGATCAGTCAATTTAAAAATATTATGTAATTAAAAAAAAACTCGCGAAAGCACAATCTATGAAATAATGCATTGTAGGAATATACCTGTATAGCAACGTAACACAAATTAATAATATTATTGCTTCAAATATAAATTCTCTTCAGATTAACTTGTTCTTGAAAATTAAGATTAAATAAACTGGTTGGACACCCGTATTATAGACATGGCAACAAACAAATATTAAACTTTCAAAATATTAAAAAATATCTTATTTTAAAAAAATTGCAGGAATAATCCTATAATTATTTGAATAAATCTGAGCAGTGTAAACGTACTACAATATACCCCATAGATTTGCGTTTTGCTATGTCAAAGAAATATTGTAAGTTTCATAATATGAATACAGAAATTAAACTTTGAGTTGCTGGTATAAATACAATAATTAATAGGTTAAGGTTAAGCCTTTTGGTATTCAGAATGTTATTGTATTATCAAAATAATAATAAATGTGTGTATCATTAGAATGAAATCTTTAGAATTAGATGTCGTAAAATACTTTTAAGTGAACGATACAAATTGTGGAAGATTTGACTATTTATTATTGGATATCGAATTATCCCTGTTATACATCATACAATTTTTAAATAGGATTAGGTACACCGTACATTCGAGACAGACAAAGATAATCTGCAAAAGGTCCAATTGGGTAAGGACTACTATGAAGTGAGCGCTGCAAAAAAGTAAAAAATGCGTTTGTTACTTTTGAGGTTAAATTTTAATAAAATTCACAGTAAGATGTTTTAACTCTTACATTATCAGTTGTTATAGAGTAAAAACGGTGCGTTCTATTGCCACGTTGTAAATCATTATTAGCGTAGTATCAACGAGGAGTTCTAAAAAAATAGAGAATACAAAAACGATTTATTAGTTTTGAAGCTATATACAGCTGGCAGAATACCATTCAAATGCATTAAAAAAGGATTTTAATAAATAAAAAATAATTTTAATTTTTTTATTCAAATATCAACTTTCTGTGAAACATATAATGGTACCATAACTTCAAAAAAAAGTCCTACTAGGATAAACACAGTAGAATAGTATTTTATAACAGATTTTCTAGCTTTAGTTTTTTATCAATTTACGTAACTTAATCCTCGATCTCAAATTCAGAAATACACACAAAAGACAAAGAAATTAAAATTGAAAGATAAAACTCAGAACTGAAGATAAATTGGTTGAGGAATTAACTGACAACAAATTTTCATAAAAAAAAAAAAATAAGCCACTTTATCCCAAAGCATATGGTTTACATTCGCAGCGGGCATTACTAAGAAAAAGGCTTCGCAGAAGCTGTGGAAAAAATGAATCTATAGCATTCAGCTCAACATATAAAGCTCTATTTAGATTTATTAAGGCTGTGCCGCAAAAGGAAATGAGCCAAGTTTGAAGACACTTGAAAGGATTCGAAGGTTCAGTGTTTCTACCATTGAGATAAGTCCTATTTATTATGGTGATTTGTGATCGTTCCCCAACACTAGAAACACCATTCACGTTACTAATTGAAAGTTCCCACAAGTGATCGATAGTTTTGGAAATTCAACTGGATATATACACCATTCGATCACTGTTCAAAAGCCTTTTGTAACGTCTTCATCATCAGCTTTAGTAAGGGCCAATTCAAGTATTCAATAGGAGCATCTCTTAGTTCTAACCACTTAGCAAATATACTTAGTGTACTTCAAAGCAACAGCATGCAATAAAAACAGAACCGCGACATGTAAATTACGTATATTATTCGTAATACATAATTATATACAATCAAATAAAAAAATGTTGTATATAATCGTTCGTTGCAAAATTACTGTTTCACAAAGATAAAAAATATCATAATATAGTGGCACAGATATAACTTCTTTTAATAATTGATACGTCTTAATTAAAAAACACCTTACAATATTTGTCTCGCTTCGAAAAAATAATGAATGATTTTCTGTTAATACGAAAAACATAATATGAAAGCTGAGATTGATTTCGACTTCAAATCTCTTATGCTGGTGGGCTGATAGTCTGGATATAATAAAATTATGATACAGTTATTTCAAAGAGCCTGAATATATAGAAAATAAGTGGTCATGACTAGATGAAATAGACAAAAATCCACGAGTCTTGAGTGTTGGCAATTAATACAACAAGTGGCAAAATATAGAGTTTTCAAAAAGTTTGCGTGATGAAACTACGACCCATCTTAGGATATAGCATCAGGATGATAATATCACTACCTAATTTATTTTAAGTAAGTTTGTCGTTCTATATTTAATAGTGCTTCATTCATTATAAGTGGTACTTAAAATAAAGCCAAGACTAAAACAAACTTTTGAAGTTATCGACGATAAATCAAATAGTTTATCAACTTCATAAATGTATTAGTTTCTAAGTGAAATTTGAACATCAGCTCAAAATGACCCATAAAATGTTGATACGTTTGGAGTTTAAAATAAAAAAAATAATGTGTCACACTATTATAAAAAGCTTCGATGTTTACCTCATCACATAGTATATATATTATAGTATTGAAGGCTGTTCTCTTCAATATTCAACTCCATGCAAAATCAAATGTATGGAATAATTAATAATGTGAAGTAATTTTCATTTGTTTCAAATGTAAAGAATTATAAATATTAATTATTTATGCACACCGCAGAACTGTATGCCATTTTTATTTACGCTCATAATTAATTTATATATCTTCAAGCGCTTCAACTTCAAAATACTTAAATAAAATATCTAAATTCACTGCATTCCAGGAAGATTTTATAAATGTTAATTTCTCATTATAACAGTCTTTTTTGGTAAAATATATTTTCAATAATAGGGTGAACAGGCCTCAAATTCGGGAAATTTTTTTTGATAAAAATGCATTGATACCTATACACAAACAGTTTTCCCGCAGACTGATAATTGTTAATCCATGAATGATGATTATAATGACATCTAACATGAGCTTATCGATCAAACTGAAAGTACATAACTGTCGAGACGGACTAACTAATGTGTGGTCGGCGTCAATACTAATATATAATAGTTTTGGAATGACAATACCCGGACTGCAGGTGGACTGTAGGTATCATATATGGGTAGCATTAGCCGTATATTATTGTCGTTATAAAATTAAATATTCAATTTGCAAATTCATTTTGACAGCGGAGACTTATTTGAATGAATGATCTCACAATATGTCCAGTTAAATTTTGACCGTTGGGCGATTTTCAACCGTTCAGTTAAATTTAGTGCGTGCTCATATTAAGGCACAATAAATAATGATTTGTAAATTCAAACAGTAATTTTGAAATCATATTCAGTGAACTATATGTCAATAAGCGCAATCAGTATTAATTACTATACGCGAAATTATATCGAACTATAATTCCCTGATATGAAAAAATTAAACGTAAATTATTAATTTCATACAAGTAGAAACAATTAAAATTGAATCAAATATTTCATTATTTGCATGAATAAATAAAGTATTATATTGATATAAATACAGACATTAATTGAATATTGACCGTGATTTTGAATCCAAGTTTCGCTTTTACGTGTCGTACATGATTGCTCATAAAATATGAGATGTTAGCATGCACGCTACAGAGCTGAATACCGAGGTTCGTTTCTCATATCTACTCCGAAAGTAGAGTATATGGATCTACGCAATGTGAAGACGTCTTGATAGATTATTTTTCATGAGAATCGTTTGTTCGACAATCACTCAACCCAACATGCACCCAGTCCTAATTTTTTGGATATTTGAAATCCGACTGATGTGTCAATGGGAAGTCAAACCCGCATTCTCGGGTTTGCTAGACGCGCACGCTAATTATGCACAGCAAATAACTTTGAATTAAAATAGTAATTTCCATAACTTTTAACTTATTTTTTAATCTACAACAATATGCGTGAAAATCAACTTGTATCAAGGACTTTTTAAGTTTAAGTTTTTATATTGATTTTTTTCTATAATAAAGATAAGTAAAATTAATGCAGCTAATCTTTGGTTCATGTATTATTCTACAGTATGTATCAATATAAATTAAACACCTGCTATATACAGTAAAGTTCATGTCTCGCATTGCTATTCATTTATTTTCAAGAGCAAGAGCTTTTTAAAATTCATCCATTCTGTAAGGAAGCTCCATGACATTACATATACCCTCGGATACTGCCAATTAAATAGAATTGTGCAATCATTATTCCTAATGGGAAAACAACGCTTAGGTTTCTGGGTGAACTTAATTATATCGACCGTTTGGCGACCAATCTATTTGTTTCACTTCCTACCTAAGTACCGATTTAGACAATATCCTAATATTGAAATCTTAATATACCCAATAAACTGTTAACGATATATCAAACAATTAATTATTCATTTGAATAATCGTAGTAACTTTCTGTTTTAAAAATTCTATCTTAAAATATAATTTATCACAGAATGAAATGAGCCGTTTCTAATACTAATGTAAAATAAATAGTTTCCTGCTATTTTTATTTAATATTATGAACTATGATCAAGTCGGTCTTGAAGTTGCTATTTGAAAATCTTTTATATTGCATTTTTCCTTACAAATGTCAAGCAAAGTAATTTTTCATCTATATAGAAACAATATGTGTTTTTTTGTTACTTTTTTAATACTTGTGATTCAGGTTAATTTAAATAAACTTAAATATATAGATGTGTCTACTATTAATTTAAATATGTACATTAATAATTTTTAATACTATTTATTTTACTTAATCTTTTTTAAACTTTTGATATTTTTTTAAGTCTTTGGTATTTATATATTATTAACTTTTTCAATGAAACTTGAATGAAAAGAATATTGTTCAATGAAATTTTAAGTAAAGATAGATCTAATTAAGCATAATAAGTACAAATTAATAAGGTAGTAAATAAAGCACATTGTCTTAGACTCCATGGCTTTATAAATTACACACGTGTGCCTTAAATGCAATTCAATCCCATTAATTTTTCAAAATAAGTTTATTTCAATACATTATAGTAGTATCATTAAATATTATTCATAAAACAAATAAAGTTAATGAATCTTCATAATTAAATATATCTCAATATACTCAATTACCCAAATCATAATAAAAAGTAATTGGTTATCTTATGTTCGTACCATTTCCACTTCAAGGCATATTACCATTCAAATCTCCAAAATAGACATATTGTTGTTCACTAAAATATATTGTGAGTTAAGAATTTAGCACCCTACTATACACCAACCCTTACATCTAGATTAATCATACAGATGCGGTACTTAAATATATAAACTCAGGTTCCAAACGATTAAGTTTTGCCCGCACTCGTATACACTACAAGTTTTATAACAACAAAACATTCAACGTGACACTGAATATTGATGTAGATAAATAATGAATTATGAGAAGAAAAATATAACTAAAAGACCATTCACTTAATCTTACTAATAAATCTCCCATTTCTCGCTATTTCTAATTCATTTAAAATTCAAGATACATTTCATTATATCTATACGATCAATCAATTAAAATATATACTTTTACTTATACTTATTGGTATCGAAATTGTTATGGATTTTGTAATCATTTTTTTTATGATTTCTTTTACGCATGCGAGCGAAACAATGTACTTAATCCATAATATTTCATTTCTTTTATGGTTATTTCTTTTAGTACATAGCTGATCATCATTTAATACGCGTAAAAGGTCATTCATGGTAATACATTAATACGCATCGTAAATATTGCGAAATAAAACTGCGAATTTCAGATGTTGCTATGTTTAACTGCGCCCCAACGCACAAAAAGGGCAGAGTCACGCAGTAAAAAGCAATAGCGTCCCTTAAAAAGCTCAATATCTAAAAGCTCCTTAAAAGCACGTGGAAAGCTCTTTCAAGTTATCCGAATACAAATAATTCCGTGAAAGTAAACATTAGCTTTTTGATCTTAACTTATTTATATATTTTTTCAATTTCATTTTCGGTGTCCACTAACTCGATATTCTTCGTTTTCTTAAACCGTATGGTATATTGATATTTCTAAATGACAAACAGATCACACTCATATAATATTAGAGTTTAGGTTTTGTGTGATTTCTTGATCGTAATTTAATTGTCAAACAAGATTTAGTCGAATAGAAAATAAACAAGACATAAAGACAGGTATAATAGAAAATATATATTTGCACACCTTTATTCGACCCAAATTTATATAACGTCTCGTATAAAGCCATCATAAATGTATTGTTTAGCATCTTCAATTAATATTAGAGTCAATTAGAAACAAGTAAATAAAATGTCCTAGTAAATTGACACAATCTCGCCTCAAAATTAATTTCATTACAGTGCTTTTTTCTCTGTAAAATCAAAGAACTAGAAAAACTAACAAGTTCGTAAACTTATTTGATTTTGATTACTCAAATAAATAAGAGATTGTTTGCTACATCAAAACATGAATTTGAAACATTTCTGTCATGTTTATGTTTGTATTACATATTACGTCATACATAAAACTCGGCACACGATTTAAAAATACGTGAAAACATAGTTTGAAATGAGCGGCATAAGTTTATTAATAGAATAACCAAAACAATACATAATTCGTCTATGTTTTTTGGCTGGTAATTACGTATTTATTTTTTAAAACATATCTCACATACGGCATATTAATCCAAAAAAAATTAACTATAGAACACAGGATACATACATATTGTCTAATTCGTAACAAGCTTCGACAAATAATAATTTGTAAATTATTAAGTTTTCAATTTATTTGAGTCCGAAAATTACAGATTAACAGGTCTAAATAATTATTTGTAATCTGTATTGATATGGTTCAACGTTTGGTGAAATTACATTAAAACTGCTTAAAATATATAACCCCGAAAGCACACCTTTGGCTCGTACGTGATATGTTAGATGGAAAACAGTGTATGTGAAATTTACCCAGACAGCGGGAATCAAATGCGTGACCCACTGGTCAGAAACGTGACCCATCGGCTTTTATTACGAGCAGGAGTGGATTAATTTTACAAATGAAAATATAAGTCTTATGCATTATTAATTTGAGCATTTACATGAGTGAAAATGGAACGTGAAAATCAAATAATTAATAATATGCTGATATCTACAAAGTTTTTGATTAAATCAGTTGAATTGAATCAAATGAAATAATTGGAATTTAAAATAATGTTTTGCCTTTTCAGTTGTCATATATATTCTTTCTAATATAATGTCTAATAGTTTTATATAAAGTCGAGATTTAAAAATAGCTATTGATATTAATGAATAAAGTTCTTCATTGCTAATATATCAAGAAAACATGTAAGCTTTGACTTTCAATAAATGAAATAATCAAGATAGGTTAGAATAATGTAGCAAACTTTCACCAGTAAAAAGTTTTACTGGAGAAGAATTGGTTTAATTCTGATATACATCGCCGTACAAAAAAAAAGTATCCATTTCCATTGCAATTTACGAATTATGGCAAGTAGATAACCATCATATACATATATGAAAATTGGTTTTTCGTAGGAGTAAAGTTGACAAAATTTATAGATTAAAACTCTTCTATAACATTTAAAAACCATTCAGGCTTAAGGCTAACCACCGAACTTTGCTAAAAGCTCTCGAGCCTTTTTTCTCCAACGAGATACCACAATCTGAAATGGGTGTAAGTCCTTGTTAACGTTGTTCACTCACCTCTTGTGAGCGCAGTTAAGTCTTATATCTTCCTCAGTTTCTTCGAAGATCGAAAGAGGGTTCAAATACATACAAATATAATATATACTAGTTTAGTCAACTGCACTACTTTGGAATTAAAACTTACGAAATAAAATAACTTTTTAATCTCATATTTGAAATTTTTAATAATATGGTGTAATCATTTTTGGTGTATAGCTATGTCATTACATATCAAATACCTACCTAAAAATTTGTAGAGCCAGTAAATGGCACACTATTTTACACCACCATAAATTATACAATTCGTCATCCTAAGCAGTGGGATATCATGGAAAAACTTGTTCTAAGATAGTATTCATCATCCACATTACTCCATGTGATTGTGTTCGAAGTCATGCATGCCAAAAGTCCCAATATCTTAGAGCCAGTTTTCTCAAGATTCATCGGCTTAGAATTTATTTATCGAATGTTGAGAAAACGAAAAACAAATTTCATTTAAATACAAACTGGTAAATATAATAGTGTATACGATAGCTCTGTTATAGAAGAATATAATCATAGTATATGCAATAGTATAAAGTATCTATTTAATTGAAAACACTTTCAAATCACCCACCATGAATATTCGACAAAACAATTTAATGACGATAATATCCTACTATTGCTTTGAGACGACATATTACTATGTATAGTATAATAAAAGTATTTTCTAATGATCAGATAAAATTTCAAATAATATGTTTATCTTTTTCTAAAAATATAAAAAAAGCTGAGATAATAAAACATGGGATACTATACAAATCGACATTTTATTATCATTTGAATTATTCTTAAATATATATCGTGTTAACTTCATTAAATTCTTCAGACAGTTTTCGTTAACTATGATTTTGAAAAACTAATATGATGCAAAACTTCGCAATATTTTATAAAATGTTGTTGTTTGCAGTTATAAAAATCAAATAGTTAAAATTAATTAGCCATCATAATTCACTATTTTTATTTTACAAACCGTATGAAAAAAACTTATTGAATGCTTCTAAATAATTCACATGATGCCATCAGGGAAATGGTTGATAATACTATGAAATTCCATACATGTAGCAACATTTTTAAATAGATTTCGTGGTCCTTTGTTATAAATTAAATTACCAAGTAACTCCTCGGCAAAAAGTTCATCTGTTGTAAATTTTTGCGCACCAGAATATATTATAATCATTATGTTGGCCTGTCGCACTTATTTTTAAAAGTTTGATCGAGGTGTGTCTTTTGGGATAGGCAAAAACAATATGCGGGTTCATTTGTTTAATCGCACGCCACGTTTTCATTACGCGACATTCGTTTTGTAATTCATTTAAGATTTAATCGCATGCGGAAATGTTTGAACAGTACATTTCATTTCACCATGACGCGGTTTATTACATACTATCATATCATTTATAGCGAATTTCACTTGAACAAACATGCACAGATTAAATGGCATATCGGAAAATACTATATCGCTGTATGCCATTCCACCTGAATTTGTACAGATGACATTGAAAGTATTTTATTGAATATATCTTTTTAAATATACTATTTGATGATCCCAATGAGCATATATTTTTTTTAACATGCCGACTCCGAAATTGGGGCAAATAGATCATTGTGTGAAGATATCCGCTCCAAATGTAGAGTAAATACAGTGAAACTAGAGTGTATCAGCAATCTGAAAAAATGTCTTAACAGATTATTTTCCACGAGAATTGGTGGTCAGACAAATGCTCAACCCAATGTGCTTCAGTTCTACATTTTTGGAATTTTAAAAATCCAACATACGTGGAAATCAAACTCGCATTCCCGAATGTACGGCGCGCATTAAGCACTTTTATACTAGAGCGTAGACATAATTATATTTTATATGTTCATTTCGAATTAACATTAATATGTTTGCAAAAAAATACTATTTTCCAAACGACCAACCCTTTTTTTACCATGTAAGTTCTAAAAGTGGAGCATATTTATTTACGCAGTGTGAACATTGAATTGAATGGATCAAAAAGAATTTCATAAATATACACATTTAAAATGTACACTTTTTCAGATTTTAATACTCGCATATTTACCAACCACTTCGATACCTGTTAACAGTATGTTAACCACCGCAAAAAATATAATTAATTACACATAACTTATCTTGACTTACAACAGTTGTGACTTAAAATCACTTGCCGGATGCATTGTTTTGAAAAAATCTTCCAAAAAAAAAATCACATTTTTTTAATTTGTTCATTTAAAAAAGTAAATAAGAAATATTAAAAATAACATTTTTCGAAACTGTTTACATTTTCATAGTTATGTAAATCTAGGTAGTTGCACTATCAAAAACCTAAAATAACGAAAAAGTTATTTCGGGCGCATCCGTTTTTCAATACCCGAGTTATCTCGGGCGTGTCCGGAAAGTGGGTTTGAACCACATTTCAAGCATTTTTTCAAACATACTGGATCATTTCACCATTTGTATTTATTTTATTTTAAAAATCGTAAACTCTACTTAAAATACACGCGGCTCAATTTAATAGAGTGAATTCTTTTTAACGCCAAAAATCCATTTGCAATTCTAGTGAAAAACTTTACGTTATATTCAATAAAGAACAAAAAAAAAATGCATTTAAAAACGATAACGTTCACAGACAAAACTATGAAATTCATTATGGCTCACAATATTCAAATGGACCACTTGAGACGATTTACTCTATTGACAGCATATAGCACACACAGCATACTGTTCCGCATGGCGTATAATAAAATTATCGTTAAGTGGCCCGGAGTGCATTCTGATTTCATTAACAAGTAGTATGCAACAAAGTAGCTGCAGCTTGGCTGAATTTAATTGGGAAATGGGTAACCTCTGATCTTCTTCACGGCGCTTTGCTCAGAAACATTCTTGCAAGACGGAAGAATTTATCGAAAGATTTGAAGTAACGAATCAAATGATATAACTAAACATCTATTTATGTGAATCTTTACATGACTATGAAATATAGGACTGGCTGCCGGACTTCATGAAGAGCAATTATGTTAGTACAAATCGTCGAATTGTGTAGAGCCACATTTTCAATATAGTTAGAATTGAATGTGGTTATATTTTTACGTTTGAGTATGTTTAATGAAAATTGATTCTTAATGAAAAAATCTGCTAAGCTAAGTATTATGTTTCAACACACTTATTTGTAGACAAGGCGTATTGCGATAATTACCCATTCATTTTTTTATGGATACTTTTCTTGCATTATTTTGAACTAATAATGTATTTATCTATTTTATACATGTTTTAACATTACAAATTATAAGTTTGATTCATTAAAACACGATATAAATATGTATTTAACAAAAATATATAATATTTATTAATTTATAAACAAGAACAAAGAAAGAATTTAAAGAAAGACCTTTTTCTAATAATGTATATAATAGCATATAAACTCATCGCACCTAGGTGCAAGATGTCAATATCCGAGACAATCTTGTTAAACATCACCATTGCTCTTCGCATTGACATGACTACTAGCAGGATAGTCCTGTATTTAGGAATGAAAACCAGCTGATGTTCTCGATTTCTTAGATTGTTCAGGGACGTACAGACCAATATTAGCCAGTAAGATAATAAGACCACGCATAAGTCGAAAAAATGCGTCGCCAAATACATATTTCTCCTAAGTTTTAAGCTACAATAAGAAAGCATGTCCAAAATGAAAAGAATTGGAAAAAGCCACGGATAGTAAGTATCCTTACACTCGCACCGTCACCATCCACACAAAACTTTGTTCATATATTAAATGTTATTATACACGTATGTTGCAATTGCAATTTAAAGGAAAGTAGACATAAATATGAAAGAATTTAGAATTGTAGGAAACAGGTCATCGGTTAGAAAAGAATGTATTTTTCCTGTTGTAACGACGCTTACTCTAAACTTTTTTTTCACAATGTGGAAGGTAATAAATATAAAACAGGACCAAACAAGAATTGGGAGGATCTCGTAGACTTCGGTGAATGGCTTACAGTTAACTGATACCTTAGATAAAGACAATAGAATGGTGACCCATTATTGTCAGTCGAATGTTGTCAGATTTGCGATGGCTAAAGCTTGACATTAAGTTCACAGCATAGATCACTTGTAGCTTTTAGTAAATGTAAAAGCTTTTTTAATAAAACTTTCTAAATTTATTAAAATATACAAAAAAGTGATTGTAAACTTAAATACTCAAATAATCAGACAAGATACGAATATTTACGATTTACGTTATTTATTTTCTAAGATAAAAAGTTGTCTTACAAAAAATAGTGGTATTTATTTTAAATTTTAATAAATCTTATTATTCAGTGAATATATCGTCAATTTCATTTTCGTAGTATATTTTGAGATAATATAAAATTAACTCAAGGCAATTCACGTATGTAATTCGCTTCATGCCCATAGACGCGTGTTCGAATCCTGAAGCTATCTTGAACATTTTGAATTATAAAATAACTTTTTTTTAAAAAAGTCAGGTACTTTTCCATATTATATTGGCGCAATTGATCACTGGACAAATAATTTAATATTATCACATACAAATATTACAATTTTTCTAATTTAAACCTTTTTTAAAAAAGTCCGATTTTCTGTTTTTATGTATACATTAATGTATATGTTTATTATTGTATATACTCGCTTAATATGTGCATGCTTATATAAATAAAATAAAATATTTTTACTAAAATATGTTCATGTAAAATATGTAACATGGAGCATATCGATCTACACAGTGTGAAGATATCCACTCCGAAAGGAGTATATGAATCTCCGCAATGTGAAGACGTCTTGACAGATTATTTTTCAC
>JAGVSQ010006898.1:0-15847 GCA_022683975.1 Rhyacophila evoluta | reverse complement strand
TATGTATATCGTGTTGTTAACGTATTAAACTTGTAGTTTGTAATGTTACAGCATGTAATAAATAAATATGGTGCAAGAAGGCTTGTAAAATTTGCGACCAGGAAAAATGACTTCTACGTCATTAGTAAAACGAATATAAGCATTGAAAAACATGCTTTATCGATGGCATAATCTGCTACAAGCCAACTCCACTTGTAAAATATGTTTAGGAATAACAAAAAACGTTGCTAAACATGTATGTTACTGCTTGGAGTTAGCTGGCGTGTGCGGTTGATTTTAGATATCTAATTTTTTCTCAATTTTGTGCGTTCTGTCATCAAAATTAATTTTATTACTATATTTAGTGTTATCTGGTTTGTAGATTAAGCCACCAGTGTAGTTTTTTTGTACAAAAAATGTCTGTTCAAATATACCCTTCGTTTTATGTACAAATGGCAGTGAACATGAATTTCACTGGAGTATTAAATTCAAACGGTGTATATGAACGAGAGTGAAAGCATCCACTGGATTCACGGCCGAAGGCTAAAAATAGTCCGTCTGCTTTTGCGTAGATGGAAATAATTTCCCTCAGTTAATATTAAACATACATGCTTAATCAACCGCATATAATCTACGTGTTTATAAAATAACGTTTGTAAGATGAGTATTTAAATATTAATTGCGTACATTAACGTAAATATTTTATTTGTATTATTTGAAGGTATTAATTAGTGAAGAGTGCCTATTAGGTTGAGTAATTGTCTGACAAACAATTCTCGTAAAAAAATAATGTCAAGTTGTCTTTACGTTGCGGAGATCCATATGCTCCTCTTTGGAGTGGATATCTTCACAATGTGTAGATCCATATGCTCCACATTGGGAGCAAAACATGGATAAAATAAAAAAATATAAAAAAAAAAGTTGTTTAAACATATGACATGTTTTTCAATGTTCATTTTTGTTTTACCAGTTTAATTTGTGGTTCTTCTATACAAAACATAAAAAATACTAAATTTTGGCACAGTGGAATAAGTTCACTTTGAAAATATTAACCTCGATTATAACAACCGCTTTATATAAAAGTATTGAAAATATAACTAACCCCTCATTCTTACTACAATATATCGTTGTGCTATTTTTTTTTTAAAGAAATAGTTAATCAATATTTTTGACTGATGGTGCTTGATGGAAATTGATTTTAAATTCTAAATTATTTAAAACTGGTTAACTTATACATATAATGTATCCTGAAGATGCCAAAAGGCGAAACCCGGTCGCTAACAGTGATCTCAAATATGGAAGTTTACCAGTTTTGAATAATTTAGAATTTAAAGCAATAATTATCAGGGACTTGTATTAAAGTGTATTTTTGTACGATGTCCGCTCTGAAAGTAGAACATGTGGATCAACGCAGTGTGGAAAAATTCACAGAAAGTGGAGTATATGAATCTCCGTTATGTAAAAACATGAATTGACAGATTAAAGAAATTTTTTTTTAAATAATTTAAACCAGTTTTAAATAATTTAGAATTAATATTAGTTTGATAGCTGCAATAAAAGTGCATGTAATTAGATGTAATAAGTTGTTTTCATCTTCTGTAAAAGTATTGTTTTGTCAAAAGATAGCCATATATCAATATCATTGATCAGAGACTACACTCTTAATCCTAAGAATGACAGTTACAGTAGTGTTTAGTAGGTAAGATAATATTTTTAAACTGTGCTTCTAGTGGTATTACTTGGCATTTTGAGTTATGGATTATACTCATTGTTACAATGTAGTTTAAGATATTTTTGTATCAAATGTCTATGTTATTTTTAAGTATTTTGAAAATGTCATAATATAATGTTATATTATATAAATTTCATAATATAAATAATTTGCTAAATCATTTCAAAGTAAACATCATAAAAAAATGCAAAATTACAAACGAAGAGATGAATTATATCAAAAGCAACTTCATTCAAAAAAGGACATGAAAGAATTGAAGTTAGCAAAGAAAAAGAAGAATCGATGAGAAATCAAATAGAAAAAACAAAAAGAAAAAGAAACGGAAGTTATCTAAAGAAATAACATGAATAAGCAGAAAAAAATCACAATAAGAAACTACGAAATGTATTAAACTTGGAAGAGAGTTGGAATAGCCAAAGACATTATAGTGTTGTATTTTGAGCTATTTGTCAGAAGAACTTGATGAAAATGAACAAACAATGTTAATTATACTTATTCTTTTATACAGTTTATCTGCCGGCATTACATATTAAAAAAAAAAACAAATCGTTAAAAAGAATTTTTATAAATTATCTAACTCATTCAATGTTTTTTAATAATGGATCCGGCTGAAAAATATTACTTTAAAAAATATAAAAAGTGAACGAACAAAAGCTTTTAAAAATAAGATTCTATTATAAAATATTTACAAAGCACGTGTAGCTTTTTTGTCCGATTATTATCTGATAAGACATTAGCTGGAACTGAATGGAAAACATTTTCAATATAATTGCTTTTTAATAACCCAGGAAATATTAAAAATAAATTCAGTAATTCTTTGCTAAGTAACAAATATTTCGATCAATAAATAAATTATGTTTTATACACGTGACTTATTGATATATTTTTTACAAATTATTGACTGAACACAGATTCTTCTGATGAAATGTTATTTATTAATAAACTGTTCAATTGGAGGACAATAATATACAATATCAACCAACCAAATGCTCAAACTCAAATTTGAATTTGAAATATTAAGTGCAATATGATTTTACCACTGAACAACCATTATTTTCATTTCTTCGATCATGTTCTTTATTTAGATGATTTATATAAGCATTAAAATATCTATTTCTTCTTATTTTTATAACACCAAACCATAGTTTTTTCATATATACCATCTAGACAGTATTAAAGAGGTTTCTGGTTAATGAAATCTCTTTAGCTTGAACATGACAGATCCAATTAAAAATTTACAAAGGTATCCTCATTAATTTCCGTTTTATTATGAACAATATTATCCTCGCAGTATAAAAAAAAATAGTTCAAAACCATTGTTTGTTACTGAGCGCTTACTTGGTGCGACGATTAGCTACTGAATAGTATAGAAATCAATCAATAAGCTTGCATTAAATGAAATTTATTTTTAACTGAATACAACTGACTTTTAGACATTTCGCGTAAATTTTCTTTTCAACCTATTTAATATAAGTGTTAACTTATATTTTATTTAAAATAAGTGTCCCCGTAGCTTAAAGATTATTCTACACGCCTAGTATGTGAGTTTAATTCCTTTTATTTGCTGGTTTTGAAAAAATCTGAAAATGGAAGACTTAATACTCTTTGGGTTGAGCAATTGCCTGACAACTTATCCTCGTGAAAAATAATCGATAGAAACATGTCTTCACATTACGGAGCTCTATACATTCCATTTTTGAGCGAACTTCATTTAAAAAAGATTGAATAATCGGCATTCTTAAAACACCGAAATTAGGTTAGCTTAAATATGAAATAAGTGAAATTGAAACTATTGCAAGGCATCAGTAGCGCGTTTTTATGTCTTATTTTTTTAAAGATAAGCACCAATAGTGTCCCATTTATCGTTTAATTATTACAATCAAAAATATTTCTCCCCGGTAGCGTAGTTGGTAGCGTGCGCGCCTAGAAATCCAGGGAATGCGGGTTCGATTTCCCAAAAATACACGACTGGATACCCATTGGATTAAGCAATTACTTGACAAACAATGTTCATGAAAAATAATCTGTCAGACGTTTTTGCATTGCGAAGATCCATATACTCCGCTTTCCGAGTGGTTATCTTCACACTGTGCAGATCCATATGCTCCACTTTGAGAGCGAACATGGTATAAGAAGTAAGAAGAAAATAGTTCAGAACTATTATTAGTACGTGTTTTCTTGGTGCAATTATTGGCTGTCAAAAGCAATTAATATTAATTTAATGAATACAGTAACGACTTTCAGATATTCCGCATTAAAATTTGCGTCAATTTATGAAGTAATAGTTTCTCTAATAAAAATATGCGTCACAAAAAAACAAAAAAAAATTTGTTTGTTTTCCACTTAGTAAATTCCAAAGTTATCGGATGTCATTTAATATTATTATTATGATCCATCTTAACTTAAAAGCATATCAAATCTGTAATTTCGTAAACATTATTATTTGATTAACTTATCTCAGCTTGTGAAACAGAAAGCTGCGGGCTGACATGTTGAACTAATGCTCTATGTATCTTGCATTAATTTGTTTGTTCAATATCACGTTCTAAGACTTGCACTGTTGCCGCGTCGCTAAACAAACATTCTGCGATAATATTCAACCCTCTAGTTTTAATAAAACACCTATTTCATAATAATAAATCAATTAATTTGACATGGCTTTTTTTCCAATGGCTTTGTGATAATTAATTGTAAATTAATTGCTGTCGAAAATTTTTGCCTTTTATAATACAAAGTTTACCTGCATGTTTTGACAGTGTTGTAATTATATTCGATTGAAGTGTTTCAATTGTTGAACTTATTGATGTAGATTCAATTTCCATAAATACATACGTTTTTTGAAATAGTTTTAAAATACAGAACTAAGTACTCGTGTTGAAGAATTGCGTTAAACCTTTCTCAATGCCCCTAAGAATATTTCAAGGTATTAAAAAAATTAAAATGCTCTACACTTGAGATAAACATGACTGATTTTAGTATTTTCGACTGATGGTGCATGATGGAAATTGATTTTAAATTCTAAATCATTTACAACTGGTAAACTTCCATATGTGATCTGTTAGTGACCCGGGTTTCGCCTTTCGGCATCTTCATGCCACATTAATGTGGGCGGTGAGCGAACATATAACATACTACGTATGCCGAAAGGCGAAACCCGGGTCGCTAACAGTGATCTCACATATGGAAGTTTACCAGTTTTAAATAATTTAGAATGACTGATTTTTTTTTTATTTTTGTAAATATTTTGTACTTGTTTAGAGAAGTAATTGATGTTTTTTTATGATTTATGATCGTCTTGAATAAAAATTTAAATAGACCAACGTACTTGTATTGAAAAAATATTAATGAAACTGACTCGTATTTTTTTTCAATCAACAAAATCAAAGTAGTAATTTATATGCTCCCAAAGTGGAGCATATATATCTACACAGTGTATAGATATCTACTGCGAAAGTGCAGTATATACGGATTATTTTTCGCGAGAATTGTTTATCAGACAATTGCATTCAGTTCTGCATTATCGTTTTTTAGTAAATCCGATAAACATGAGAATCAAACCTGCATTCCTCGGAGTGCAGACGCTAACCTCTACACTACCGGGGAAACAAAGTACAAAATTTTTGAAGTGATTGATTATTCATCTAAATTTTTCAATTTTTATGTTATCGTCTTAGGATATAAATGTTCCGATTCACATAAATATTCGAATCCAAAATGGAAATACAAACTTTGAAAAACTGATTTCAAATATTTTTACACTTTACCATACATTAGAGATTGCAAAATGCAAAATCTGAATTAAAATAGTAATATTTATGGATATTGTTTCAGCGTTTTTAATCGATAATTTAAAGTTTACATTGAAATCTCACTAAGCATTCTCAGTAAAGAATAGCATCAATTTATCATTATAATGGTTTATAGATATTTTTATCTGAGGTAACCTGACCCCTAAGTTTCTTAGAAAAATCTTTTAAATCGGCCTCGTACTGTGTTTTACTTCAGCCTACATAGTTTTTGAAAAATCTGATTGAATATTCTTGTAAAATCTTTTTGCTCGATTGCTAATAAGTAAATTTAATTTAAAAAGATATATATTAAAATATAATTACATAAAATGCAAGTGTTTGAATAAATTCTGAACAGCTGAAAACGTTACACATCACTCATAAAACACTTTGAAAATGTTCTCGAGAAAACTTTTCAACATTAATTGAATTCAGGCTTCTTGAGAATTTAATAAAATCGTTTAAAAGAATAGATTTGTAATACTAAACTTAAGTAGATTACAGTACTTCTTTATTCTAGGCTAGATAGAGGTCATCCTGGTTTAAAAGCTCTCAAAACAAAAGCTCAATTAAAACTTTTGCCGCAGATTTAGTCGTAAATAACTGTGTTAATGAACATTTATGGTTTGCAAGAACATGAAAGTAAACTATTAGCGTTAGTTTCTTAAATGAGAAGTGAATTTTTATATTATTTATTCTGTACTACTTGGACTTTACATAGTTTAGTAAACATAGTGAAGACTGACCAATCGAAATATTTACTCCTCATTTCTAAACATAATTCCGTGAAATAGAATATATATATATGGTAAAATTGCCGTGAAGCCAGTGTCACTTACATGTTTAGGAAACATATATTTTATACGTAAAAAAACACCATTTTGAACTTCGCATTTGTTTAGTAAGAAACCAGTATTGCAAATAATCACTTAATATATTTTTGATAAATACTTAGGCCATTTACAGATCTGATTGGGCCATTATTATATTGAAAGACTTGAAAACAATTCAATGCAACCATAACTATTATAAAAAACTTTCCTTATAAAATATACATTTTTTGCATGTATTCATTTACAAATTACAGTCACAAAACATCCATTATCTCAAAACTGTCAATTTGTTAGTTGTTCTACGGCGACGATATTTGAGTTTCACAGTCTCAACGTTTGAATAACAGTGATAAATTATACTTGTAGCTGAGTGATCGATGCATAAACACACACATTACAATACAAGTGATCGCAGATTTAAGTCCCGTAGCTGCTTAAAGATTTTTCATACATATATTACTGAATATTCTGAATAATTGGCTTTAGGCCAAATTTTTTAAATTCAATTTTTCTATACAACTCTTACAATTAAGGAAATTTATATTCTAACATGATAAACAAATAAACTGTTCTATAAATTTACATTAATAAGACAAATGGTGTTGTCAAAATAACTATAGACAAAATTAATATTTTATTTAAATGTTCGAAAAATATGTAACAGTATAATTAAAACCAATAATAATTGTAATTAAAAAAATCAGGTTGTTCTTGAATGTCCTGGGCTTTATCGAATTTGCACTTAATGCGTATATCTGCTTTTAATGCGTATATTTTGCTGCTATGTAATTGGTTATTGAAGCGTTAAATGCCGTTCAATAAACACGCACTTAGCGACATATAATTCGTGATAAATAATGCGCAGCATGGCTAATTATATGACACGGCCGAATACGAACGTTGGCCAACTTGTGTTCGAACGTAAGCACGCTCACGTAAACGTTGTTATTTTTTAAAGTGTAAGCAAAATCGAATTACCAACCATATCGAACGAACGCATACATGATTAAATTATTGGTTGAATCATCAGATTGAACGTTGATATTATCAATAAAAAAGAATTATTACACTACATTACATCCGTTAGAACAATTATAATAGATATAAACAGAAGTATACATCGTAAGTTATCGCAAAGTTCATTTAATAAAAGCTTCCTCGACGTACTCGATTTTTAATTACGTAAATCTGTTGCGAGAAATTAGTCGCGTAACTTGAGTATTGTGTGTATTAATAAATAAAGCCTATTATAGTAAAATTTCTTTTAAACACACTGCCTTTATGCCTAAATAACACTCAGATCGGTCACATTGATTTAAATACAGATATTTTTTACTATGAAAATTTTTGTAACATTTAACGCCATGGCTTTGTTTTGTCCCTAAATATCTTTTAACCCTTTATAATAGACGATGTATTATCAAAAAAAGGGAATGTCCCAATGGCTAACCAAATTCCTATAGCACTGACAAGGGGTTTATTTATACCAGTCCCGTGGTGCCAGGAGGAAAGTCCTCTTTAAAAGGTTTTTTTTTATGATTTTTTCAAGAATATCAATCTACCGATGTAATCTTTTTAACAATGTGACCCAAAATATTATGAACCTTTCATCCCCTCTACCGAGTTCAGAGTTTTCCCGTTGAAAATTATGCCAAGTCACGGTTGCGTGAACATATTATACATAGTAAGTCAACTTATTTTTGTTTAGTTTTACGTCACTAATCTGAGCGCGCTTGTGCTGCATGCAAAATACAGGAGTTAGTCATTTTTACCGTGTGTTGCAAGGGAAATTCAATATACATATTTCACATCAGGTGATATTACCTGAAAAATAATGATAAACCGCACATGGTCAGCTTATTTTCTATTATACATATATTTATCCCAAAGGGCAAAACTAATATGCCGACACAAACGCCAAAAACATGCATTGACATATTATTTTTCACAACAATATTGGCGTTGACTTATAGCTTATAAAGACTGGAAGAGCGAAATTCGATATTAATTACGAGTATTATTTTCTTTATCGTCTCCCTGATAGCCTAGACGCCTATAGGGTAGAGTGCGCGATTCGAACGCAAATTATACTTTACAACGTGGCTTAAATAAAAAAAGCGAGTTACTTGTTTCTGTATTATTGCCGACGAATTACGCCTTGACATTTTCGATGTTTTTCTCGTTTACGTGTTTTTGATTGTTAGCCCCGAAACGTCTTCAATTAACATACGATGTAAATACGCGCTAGACCTTGCTGTCAGCCCGAAGATATTTTTTTGGTTCAAAATGATCGCATTTGACAAAGGACTGGGAGTGGCGGGTTGTCGTGCAGGAAGTGGCTGGTAGGTACACGAAAAAGCGTTTCCGCCGACTCAACAATGGATTGTCACAAGCCAAGAGTACCTACTTCTTCGGATTTCATGGAAGTGTATTTTGATGGAAATAATTGACTACTTAACGAGTCGACCAATTGGAAGTACATTGTGAAATGTTTTTTTTTGTTTCATTTGTGTTACATGGCTAATGATTTCTATGCGTACTTTATATTTATCGTTTCATTATAAATGACTTACTTACTAAACGCCAAAGCTTAACTTTGTATTTATAATCTATTCACCTAAATTAAAACTTGTGTATTATCATAATATGTTATATTAGGCCAGCGGTTCGATAGCAGAGCAACAGAAGCAAAGCGTCGGCAACAGTGCTACAAAATAACTATAAATAGGTGAGTGAGCAAGTTGTGACGACGACGTGATGTCACGCTGCCGAACATGCTCACTCACCTACTTATAGCTACTTTGCATCTTTGTTACCGACGATTTCCTCCTGTTACTCTGCCGCTGTGTCATCTATCGTAGCGTCGACCGTACCACATTATAATCGTCATTGTTAAGCTAATGCAATCATATTTAAAGTAAAAATGAGTAAGATAGTCAAAGTACATGACTCGACATACAAGGATAAAGCCTTCTTTTACCATGTCTGTAAAACCGAATATATGTATCTCCGCAATGTGAAGACATGTATTAACAGATTATTTTTAGTTATAATCGAATATCAGACAATTCCTGGATCCAATGGGCATCCAGTCTTGTATTTTCGATTTTTTTAAATACAGTAGACGTGGAAAATAAACTCGTACTCCCTAGATTGCGAGGAACGCATGCCAACCATTAAAATACCGATGTGACTTTTTTACTTAGATCATAATTTACAGATCTGATTGTGCCATTTTCTTATTTCGACACTGAATAATATTTAAAATAAGGATATTTATTATTAAAAAAGAACTTTTATTATGATTTATTTATTTAATATTGCAACCACAAGACATCCAATATCTCAAAACTGTCAATATGTCAGCTGATGACTTTGCTTCACGACGACAATAAAATCATAAAATAATGTGATCTTTGATAAAAATTTAAAATATAAATTACGTCTAGCACGATCTTGAATAACTTTATATTTTCAGAATGCGTTTATTCCAAACAAAGCCAGGTAAGAAAACTATAAGAATTATTTATTAAATACGTTTTTTATCCATAATTATGCATTTGTATGTAAAATATGTAGATTTACTCGAGTGCGATATAAAAATCAAGTGTTTTTTAACAAAATTGAAAAATAAGTTTGATATTGAAAGCGTGACGTTGGTATATAATTGCCTCAAACACATTTATGTAAATTTTTCATAAAAAAATATCGATTTTCGTTGGCTTTAGTATACACACAAACACTGCCATTCACTGTACAAATATCAACCTACGTCTATAAATTTTATTTTACATAAAAGTCTAGTTAAATAAAAACACATATTTAATGAGTAAATACTTATTTTTTTTGTAAACCATGTTCGCTCCCATAGTAGATATTCATTCCGATGGTGGAGTATATGGATCTCCGCAATGTGAAGACGTTTTGACAGATTATTTTCCACGAGAATTGTTTGCTCAACTTAATGGGAATCCATTCCTGTATTTTCAGTTTTTTTAAATCCGACAGATGGAGAATCGAACCCGCATTCCCCGGATTGCTCGGCACCCACGCTAACAACTACGCTAATCGGCAGACAAAAATTCTTATACAATCCATTTGTTATCTACATACCACGTAGATTATAGTATTATGTGGAGAATATTATTTTATATAAGAAATATGATGCATTTAAATATATAAATGTTCTTATTTAATAATGAATACGATAATATTACGTATTATTTAAAATTCCCCGCTTATAATGGAATTCATTATTCAAATACCAACCCATTTAAACTAAACGTGGTCGTTTTGATAAAATAAAATCAGACGGTTTTTACAAACGAACGGTTTAAGATACAAACGGGAAATATGGAGTGTTAGATCAATATACGTTTCATATTATATTAAAATGTTTACTTTTCAATTCGCTGTATGTATATTAAGATTAGTATTATAATAACTGCTTATAAGCGCAAAACTTCAACCAGGAAATGAATTTAATATTAATTTTAACTCGCTTAAAGACTGTGGTGTATGTTTAGTTAGTTATTGTTTTGCATATAGGTGTTTAAGTTACAACATCATACTAATTAAGATTAGATAGACAAATTTATTATTATGTTATCGCTATCAAAATAGTGTCCAATTAAATTTTGATAAATATAATACATATTTTTACTTAATAATAATTTGTCAACATTTATGTTTGGAAATAATTAAATATAATCTTCACTAAGAGAGTTTTTTATACTATCATGTAGAGAATAATATATTGTATAATTTAGTTTGTAAATATCATTGATTGTCAAAAGGCAATTGCGTAAAGAATTTTCTTCCCGGTGGCGTAGTTGGTAGCGTACGCGCCTAGCGATCCAGGGAATGCGTATTCGATCCCCTATCGAATTTTAAATATCCAAACATGCAGAACTAGATCAACATTGGGTTGAGTAATTGTCTGACAAACAATTCTCGTGAAAAATAATCTGTCACGCCGTCTTCACATTGTGGAGATTCATACACTCCTCTTTCGAAGTGAATATCTTTACAAAGCGTCGATCCATATGCTCCATGTTAGGAACAAACATGGAATATATAAATAAATATGAAGAATTAAAAATTTTAAACATGTATTAGATATTTAAT
The DNA here is from genome assembly GCA_022683975.1 of Rhyacophila evoluta. Taxonomy (NCBI): domain Eukaryota; kingdom Metazoa; phylum Arthropoda; class Insecta; order Trichoptera; family Rhyacophilidae; genus Rhyacophila; species Rhyacophila evoluta. The sequence continues at coordinate 4,388 of JAGVSQ010006898.1, read as the reverse complement.
GAGTCAGATAATCAGGCTATCTTCTGTAGAAATGCATTTGATAAATATTCAATGCGGACATTTTCAATATATTAGGAATATTATTTTGACAAAATATTTAAACCCGACATTATTCTACTGTTTACGTACAGTAAACATAAATAGAATATACTGTATTTCAAATGAATTGAATTGATTCATGATTTTCCACCACAATGTTACGGTTAATATTATAAAAATATTGCGTTAATTATAATCACAATATGTCATATTATTTCAATGTTATTTTGTGTTCTGGGAAGATAATTCTTATCTTGATAATTCAGCCTTCAAGTGAATCCAATTAAGCTCACCACCTAATTTACAACCTCACTTTGCCTTAGGTAAAGCTTTCATTCTAACTTGCCAGATTTATATGAAAAAAAATATAAAGAAAAACAGGACAATATAGGTATTTAAGGTCTGGACTAGAACAGTTGAATAGATGAGCAAAAATCTGAAAAAAAAATTGCGAGCCGCGTAGTTTAGCTAACTTTAATTTTAATTTAATTGAAAAACAGCATAAAACTATTTTACGTTATTGTAAATTTGTATACGTTTCATAAGCATGAAGTTTAATATTGAACGCACATATGCAAAAGATATCCTACTAACAATCTATTATTTTTAGGAAATATAGATTGGATAAATGAAAGTTTTGTAATATGTCAATTTTTTTTTACGTGAATACTGCTCAGTGATTTTGGATTTTTCATCCGTTTCTCGTTTGTAGAGAGTACTTTGCATCCGGGGAATGCGAGTCTTCTAGGATTTTTAATAATCCGAAAATACAGTTCTGAATACCCAATTGATTGGAAAATTGGGTGACAACCAATATTCATAAAAAATAGTCTGTCGTATCTTCATATTGCGGAGATTGATATAATATATGTCTATGTGAATATCGTCAATTCTTTTCCAAATGTATTATCCACCTTTAGACATATCCATGCATAAACTGTAGAAAAAAAATGGGCGTATCCAACAGTTTTTTAAAATAGTAATTTTGCGATAATCACAATGCATACAAGTTCTATCAAAAGGATGTAAGCTACAAATTTCGAATAAGAATATTAATTTAGATTACAGATTAAAAAGGATGATTTTCAAATTTTAGACTAGAAACTTTTATTAGTTTTTCTTAATTCAACTTATTAAATTAAAATCACAGTGAGTAAATAAAGCACCAATTTTAGTATTCGTGTACTTCGAGGTTAGATCTATTTAATATTTAGATTTTGGACCAAAACATTAAATAGAAGTTTTCGTTAGATCCTTGTAAAACTTGTTCTCTATGGGTTACGTCTTATTTTTCCTAAAATCAATAAACATAAATTAAACATTCTCAATCGATTTTTAAAAATCCAAAGTGTATTGGATATACGTCGTTGGATAATACTACCAATATAAGTACTCCCCAAAATTTAAATTAACAAAATAAACTGTACTTCTTTCATATAAAAAGTAACGATATATTTACTTGCAAACATTTACTTAAAATATACGTAAATATACTTAGGCCATACGATCCGGTATTTGTTGCTGGAACGAGATATTCCCGATTCAATTATTAACGTGAGATAAAAGACCTTCTCTCTCGTTGTCGCTAAGTTACCCAAATATAATATAATATAACATCTCAGCGAAGATACATTTGGGCTTCCGTGACCCACTTTCTTAGCCCAAATATTTTAAGGGAGGAATCTGTGTGGCCTACCAACTCCCCTTGATGGGTGTATGTACATTAAGGATGATATTTCATAAGATACTTTAAACTCATGTTACTGTTACTCAATAAAAAGTTTTCATTGAAAATTTTTAAAATTTATACATCTCTCCCCGGTAGCGCAGTTGGTAGCGTGCGCGCCTAGCAATCTGAGGAAAGTGGGGGAATTTACAAATCTGAAAATGCAGGACTGGATACCCATTGAGTTGATAATTATCTTACAAACTTTTCTCATCAAAAATAATTGTGAATACGTCTTCACATTACGGAGATCCATGTACTCTAATTTTGTATATTATATATATATACATACTGTGTACATTCATGTGTTCCACTTTGGGAGTGGACGTGGCTTAAAAAATAATATATAGTATTTAATAACTACCCCGGTAGCGCAGAGGCTAGCACGTGCGCCTTGCATGAGTTTAATTTCCACAGTTAATGGACTTAAAAAAATTTAAATGCGGGACTGAATGCCTTCCGGATTCAGTAATTATCTGATAACCAATTCTTGTGAAAAATAATATCTCAATATATGTCTTCATCATATATTCATAAATCAGGTAAATACAGATTAAAATACTTTTTAACAGATGTTGATCGACTATTTTCTAATCGTCTCTGTACAATTCGAAAGCTTCTACAAGAGAGAGGGTTTTTTGTTCTGTAAATGTCTGATCCCCACCTTGGAATGCTACACCAGCCCGAGCAATTGGTTGAACGTACCTGAAAACAAACTCATTTAATATCGAATAATATTTTCTTATAAAAGATAACAGAATCAATCACACGTGAGAAGCACCAGATACATAATGCTATAATGGTCTTTGAAGAAGAAGTCAATAGTCAAGTTCCTATACGAAAGCGCTATGAGCATATAAAGTGATTATGCCATTCTGCACTAGTCAAATAAACACGAAATCTGTAGTTTGAGCTGATGTACTTACTATAATAACAGGTAAGAACTGTCGTACATTGTGATGACATCTGATAATGATGCTACATAAAGTGAAACTTACTGATTAATATCAAGTATTTTGCTTGTACCATAATAAAAAACTATTTGCGAGTTTTAAAATGTCTTTGTATAACTCAATAGACGATAAAAAAGATAAAAATATACATTGCTAACCCAATTAAAATTTTGAAAATATGAAAACAAGAATGTATGTATATAATTGTATAAATCACGACTATTTATCCATATAAATATCTTTGAAAATATGAGTGGCATTATGAATCACAACAGTGTAAATATTTTGACTTTGGAAATGAAATATATGTATATCTGTAATGTTGAGACTAGTTTTGACAGATTATTTTACACCAATTGTTCATCAGTCAAATGTTCAATTCATTGAGTATGCAGTCATGCATCTTTAGATTTATTTAATCGAACTCACAATCAACGAGCAACAAAACACGTCCGCTTAATTGTAGGCCACTGGAGAAATAGACACATCATATATATTGGCAATATTTTGTATTGCTAAAAAATGTATTTATAGAATATATAATATTAATAATAAATTATAATAAGATACATAATAACAAGCAATTCCAAAAAATTATATTTTCTTAAAAATAAGTATAATAAATTTATATACATATTTAATTGAATAAAATTTGGGTTATTTGAAGACTTCAACAAAATACTTTATATAAAAAGCTTATTTTTTCGTAAAGTAACGATATTAATCGATCCAATACTTGCACATCAAAAATTTCGATCATCTCTAATCTCCAGTGCGTCCTTCTAAACACGTGTTTCGTATTCTTATTAGAAGGACTCTTTATTAAAAATTTATCCAGCACAGACCTTGATTAAATTATTTAAAAATATTACGTTAACTTAAAGAGTATGTACACAAATAAAAACATTTCAAAATTTAATATCAATATTGTATGTTTCTTTCATAGTATTATTAAATAAAGTTAAAAGACACATCTGAATTTTGCAAAAATATTGTATTTTGCCTTTTATATAAAGCAATCTATCTATTTCATTTCCGGGATAGAATTACATAATGTAGACGCTTAAATTATATAATAAACAGTATCGAGATACATACAAATAAGGATATTACTTTATATAATATTCAATTGAATAATAGATTTAGTGAAAACTTAAATCCAACAAATTTATAACAAGCAACTATTACACCGGATTAGATATTACATTGAAATACAAAGTTTGAAATATAATGATACACTTGTTCTCAATCTTGTATGTATCCTGGATATCTCATTATTTAATAAACTATATTTAAACATAAGCTGTTGTGTTTATTATTTTTATTATCAATTAAAATATTGTATATCGACTGTAGAAAGGAAAAAAGACTTAACCCACGTATAACAAATTTTTAATTAGGCACACAAAACGTTTATTTAATGATTTTGAGTCAAAAAATTGCATATACACAACCTTGAAGACTTGCATGACGACTAATACTGGTGTTTTATCAACTCAATGGAATATTAATTAAAGCTCTTTTTCAAACCTAAAAGCTAAATTTAGAAGCTGATTCGGCATTTTCAGCTTACATCTTTTTGATAGAAAATGTATAACCTTTACCACTCGAGACATTTTTACGTAAAAAGTATATTTTCTATTCAAAGTCTATTCAAAAGTCTATTCAAA
>JAGVSQ010006897.1:0-15848 GCA_022683975.1 Rhyacophila evoluta | reverse complement strand
ATATGGAGCATATAGATCTACACAGTGTGAAGATATCCACTCCGAAAGAGGAGTAAGCCATTTAGCAAATTTATAAATAATCTAAATATTATAAGCAGATTAACCCCAACCACCCTATAGTATCCAAACTACCTGTTACACTTATTAATGAATATATAAATAAAACATTAGTCTGGGATCTCCCCCAACAGGTAGCGTAGGCGTGCATGCCAGCAGACATAGACAGGTGAGAGAGGGGTTATTAACCCCTCAATTAAGTAAACTGCCCCACGACATTATTTTTTTTTTCTTTGACATCATGACTGACATTTGCGACAGTCATTGTTTTAGTTCTTCTATCAGTTTTACCGCCAAATTTTCGATAAAACATTTTTTCAGAACAAAACATCATTAAGCAATTCAATTTATCTTAAGCTTTAAAATGGCTTCATTACATTTTTACGTTATGAGGTAGAATATATTATGTTATAGCATTCTTATTATATTGATAAGTATACATAATTAATCGGTAGTAATTTTTATACATACATATCCTAATGTAAAAATAGTATAAATTAATATTATTATGGGATTTATAGCCCTCAAAACCTAAAAGAAAAACAAAACCAGAATATTTCTAATAGTAGTATTCTAGTACCAGATCAAATTATTTTTTAACTTCATTGTTTGATCAAATCCTCTTCGATAAAACATATTGATGTCTACAATGTGAAGACTTGACAAGTCGTTTTCCATTAGAAGTATTATAATTGCCATACAAGTAATCAATCCATTCAAGTTCCAGTTCTACAGCACTGTTTTTTTTTTATATGGGAATATATCGTCGCATTATTGGCAAAAGACGTTAGAGTGAAAAAGTAAGTTTTGAGATGAACATGAACTGTCGTAAAACGTATTTAACAGAGAGACTCAAACATTAAAACTCGATTATCCCAAAACTCACTTTTTCACTTTAACGTCTTTTGCCAGTAATACGACGATATAGTATTTTAAAACGCGACTTCCATTTTGGAAGTATTTTCGCTTACCATCTTGACAATTGAGGTGCCATTTTTTTATAAATGACTTGATATCGACTATATCTATCAATAAATGTCTTCACATTTTGGAATATCTATATACTCCGCTTTCGAAGTGGATATCTTCACGCTGTGTAGATCCACATGCTCCACTTTTGGAACGAACATGGTATAAAAAAATATTCTACTTTTTACTATATCATGTACATTGTTGAACATTAGTCTTGAAGAAATATATTTCTATTAAAATATGAAAGAATAATTACGTTCACTTTATGCCAATATTCTAAATTATTTAAAACTGGTAAACTTCCATATTTTCACAGAAGTTTACCAGTTTTAAATAATTTAGAATTTAAAATCAATTTCTATCAAGCACCAGCAGTCGAAAATATTAATTATAATGCCAATATGCTCAGCTATAAGTCAAATCCAAAAAATATCTTTACAACAAGATTTTTATTGCAATTTTTCTTGCCTATAATATTTTGGCATAAAACCTAAAAATAAATTCTTCTTCCACATTGCTCAAAAGGTAATCTTTTACTATCTTGTATTTTTATCTATTATATCGAAGATGTTAATATGCTATTCAAAGTACCTACCAAGAGTATTAGTATTCGGGATTTAAAATGGCAAATACTGAAAAAATTGCTAATTTTGAAAATAAATCAGTGAGGAATCTTTTGTGTTTGAATTTTTAATGTATTTTTTTGAAAAAGATCACAAAGATAATTTTAACAAAATACTGTGGTATGTAATAATCAGTGTACTTTCGGAAACATTTAATTGACGTGTATGTATACACAGTTGTTCATTTAAACGTTTATATGATTTTTAAAAAAAAAACCATTTGAACACTACACTGGTAATAGAGTAATAACTAAACTAATAAGACACTGAATCATACATGGAAAAGTAAAAATTATGAACCAGAGTGAAAATTGCTGTTATACAAAAATTTGTTGAGCATAAACCTTTAAACACTCATCAGTGAGTTAATGGTGATCGCAAAGATGCCAACAAATAACAGAGGTGCAGTGGGGATGTCTGGTTCTCACGAGGCGCGCGCACCGAGCCGCGTCCACATCCTGCACCAGGATTCGAACCCAATACCGCGGCATTCACAGCACGATATTACAATAAAAACCACGGCGCTATAAAATGACACTTGAATGACAGCATCGGTCAATATATCAAAAGATTTGTTACATTAATACATAATTCTCTTCGCCAACCTTTTTATTGAAGGAAATCTAAGGATCGGTTTCTCTATTGGTCTTCATTTGTCCTTACGCATTATTTGAATTGTATGACCTATATAAAGTACATATTTTAACATATTGAACTCTTAACAGTTGATATTGAACAGTTCCTTAAACCTGGCGATATTGAATTTTGTATGTTATACATAGTATAATTAAATAAAATACTTGTTGCATTATTTGTTGTGAAATCTTCTTAATTTAAACTCTTTCTTGGTGTTTCAAAGTTGATGATGTAGCTATTTTTAAATCATAAGAGGTTTTTTATTCATTGAAAGTACAATATAAATACATTATAGAATTAGAACCAATATCTTTATAATAATATTAGGTATACTTTCGAATAACTAAAGCTAATATTTTTAAAAACTTACATACTGAAACTATCGATGTGATATATTTATTTGAAATCAGATCCACGCACACTGTATTAATAATAATATATCATGAAGAATCCTTCATAACTTTTATATTGTTTTTAAGTAACAGAAAAGTGATAACGAAACGAAAACAAAATAAAATACCTGTCAGTTAACTAAGTTATCATGTGTTTACATGTATAAATATAAAAGTAGTATTTCATGCCATGTAGACATCTTTTAATTTATATTAATTACAAGCTGAACACACAGGTTGGTATATATTACATCATGTAAAAGTGTAATGTAAAAGAAAATATTTTGAACAAGTATTTTTTTGTATAAAACAACCGCATGCAAACCAGTAGAAAAAAATTAATTTCAAAAATATTGAAAACAAAAATAAATATAAAATATGTTATGTGGTTATTTTATACAAAAAAATTGTTCAAAATGTTAACTTTTAAATTTTGACAAAGTCGAATAAGTTTATTTTTGTACTACCCCTCTCAAATAGTTCAAAGTGATTCTAACAAAAACAGCTAAGGCAGTCAGCACTGATAGTTACCAAATACTTACTAGTGATGTTTATACATTAATATAAATTTTGGATGCACTATTGTTGTTTTGTTGTTTTCTTATCAAAGCAATTCTGCTATCGGAAACAAGTCTTCACGAGCTTTCAAAGTCGTGAAATAAAATAATAAATCGTCATTCTGTTTAATTATGGTTACAATTAATAATTTAGATGTTAAATTCAATGCGTCGAGTTATATAACAGACATTCGGTTGTTAACAGTATCATTTCAATACTTTTGTGGACTTAAAATATTTATTATATTATAAATGATCCGAGTGCATACATCAGTTTAATTTTCAATCACTTCTATAAAATATTATGAACCAATATTTATCAAGAAATAATAAATAAATCATAAGTATGTGCTTTCACATCATTTGGATACATATTTATAAAATATACCGAAATATATACGAAATATAATATACGAAAATAGTGAAATCCTATTCGTAGATTGTTTTCCAACTAAAATTTAAAATGGATAAATTTAGAATACATTTCCATAAAAAACCATAGATCGATATTATTAACGTATAAATTTAATATTATAACTATTTGAAAGCATTGGATAACATAAAATAATTTAGGAAACATCCGCTTCACGTGTCAAAAATCATTACAGTCAGCTCGACTACTATATTCAATGTCAAATAATATGAAACACTTTTTTAAATATCAGTATACATACTATAATAATGATATAGTAGTTCGAAATAAAGCTACATACGACATTACTTTTAAGTCATCGCACTACAATAAAATTCGATAGTAATAAACACATTTATTTTTTAATTTTTAATGTACCCGTTTTAATCACATCTCCCATAATAGTAAGGGAATTATTATGCGAATATATCAATCTCAATATTTTTTCTACATGAACGTAACTCACACTGACCTAGACATTACATAGTATTACATCTTAGTGCAGTCATAATAACAATAGCATTAACCGAGTAAATAACCAGCCAAGTAATGCCATTAGTTATTCAATTCTACTGGCACAGTGGCCGTGAGAACCCTTTCGATCTACCGTGCATTGGGTTCGTCTTCCCACTCGGGCTCGTTCGCATTAGTTCGTGATGAATCGGTGGGAGACTGAAATAAAACTGCATTGTTGATAATGTTTACTATTGTGTTCGTTATGAATTGAGGATATCGGGAATACTTGTAACAATTGGGCAAGTGATTCTGTTATTTGTTTTTAATTTTCTAGATTTTGTGATGTAAGTTAAAGATAAGATAGATAACTGGAAGAAATTACTTGTGATTTTTAATTTAATCCTTTTATTAGCGTGCATACAAGTTATGCAATATAATTTAATCTACCAAGAAACTTTACACAAAATCTATTATGTAAATCCTGACCTCTAACGACTGTTTTTACGAAAATTGATTGCAACCATATTGAACATCACTAGTTGAGCATCTTATTCGACTGCAGGATTCGAATACCCAACCTCTACCACCGAGTCACGTACGCCTACAAATTCGACCACTGAGGTGACTAACATTTGAATAAGTTGATAATATATCAGGTGCGCGAAAACAGAACAATATAAATTCTTTGTGACAGCGAAATACATATTATGTAACCAGGTATTTTACAAAAGAAAATATAATCAAACGATACTGTTTGCCCCGTGTCTTGGCATACCCCAGTTGCCTCTCTTGGCTTCCCTTCAAAAGTGAAAAAGATAATAAAAAAATCAGAACTCGCCTTACTTAATCATGGGAAAATCAAGAAAATGAGTCTTGATACGTCAACAATGAGAACCAACCGCCACTTAAAGGTCAACTACGTTCACACTCGCATCGCATGCTTCATTTTATACACTTACCCAGAAACGATTACACTGCGTTCGGTTATTTATAAGTCATACTTTAAGGCACATTAGAGAATAAGAGTGCTTTTTTCCATTTTTTAAAATGGTTATTCTTTTATCAATTTATTATACCTTTGTTTCATTTTTAGTCGGGTGTATGTTTATATTCTTTTCTGTATGATTAATTTTAAAGCAAACCTACATGGTGTCCGAAAAAAATTTTTGCATCTAAAAAAATACAATTTGATAATTAATTAAATATAGGAGGTTCATTATTTGTATTGTATTTGTTTATCATAGTCTTACCAAGATAAAAAACTAAAGAGTCGTAATATTGATGTCGTAACTGAATTACCTTTTGCTAAAAGTAGCATGCTAAATTATACTCTAATATAAATATTCAATAATTTAAATATTGTAAATGTAATTAAAATTTTAATTTAAAAGTGTCTTTTTTACTTTATCACAACTACAGGCTAAAAAAACTGCACAAATAATAAAGAGCATTGATAATTCCTTGATTCAGTGATCGCCTAACCCCTTCAAGTGTTATGTTTTAGAAGACTATTTTATACTGAATGTGTGAATTGAGAGTATATTTCTTAAGATTATTATACATCATTTTACACTTTTAATCTAGTATCAATATGCGTGGTGGTCATCCCTTAAAGCAAACACTACATGTCATAGTTTCATACATCCAACTACCATATATTTATAGATTGTTACATATTACTGACTTTAAAATGGCAATTAATTAACTCAAGCTTTAATGGATGTTTACAATGATTGGCTCTCATCTGCTCGCTTTAAGGATCAGCGTATTACTTACTTTTACAATGGCGTAGCTGAATATTTAGTCCCTGGTCAAGTAAACTCGTTGCGCTATTTTCAAATTTCAACTTCTCACTAGAGCATGCGCGCCCCATGATTCGTGAGCCTGAAGCAGTTTGCTTCAACTGCTTCTCGGATGCTACGCTGTACATAGACAAATCATAAGAATCACAAATATAAGCACTGAAAAGAAAACCCTAGTAAACTGCGCAATTAATTTCCCAATATCCTACCCTCTTGAAAATAACTCACGATATGCTGAACTGGTTTTTTTTTCATTTTTTTTGGTATTTTTATAAATTTCATACTCACACATTTTTAGACACCTTGTATTATTTGGTCAAAAAAAACTAAGTTCACAGGAAGAATAATTAAACAAAAATAAATATATGGTACGGTTGATTTTATCGCGTGGAAGGCAATGTGACTTTGAAAATTTGTATTCTGGTTTTAGTAAAGTTGATAAGGTATTATTTTATTATGTCCTATGTAGGCCATGGATCAACACCCATAAAAATGTAATTAACAAAAACAATTAAGTATTGTTACCAGGCACCGCCGACAACACTAAATAGTTCGGTATTGTCTGTTTATGTTTCCCCCATCTCCCGTTTTGTATTAACACGCCTCACGTCTCCACATGCATCTAATTTATAGTATTTAAGCAAAAAATGAACTTGTTTGCTGTCAACAATCAAAGTTGGCCAAATTACTATGCGCGCTAATTTGTGCATCAGTCAGCGTCAGGACTCACATACTCGAGTAGCTGCATTAAATATGTATTATATAAATAGAATATTAATATCTCCTATGGGTTGAGTCATTTATTAAAAACCGATAAACCAATGAAAATAATACGTTCCATATGATGTGGAAATCAATATTCTCTACATGGCGAATGAAAATGGTAAGCAAAACAAGAAGTACATTAAGGCGAAAAAAATCAAAAGCCAGTCGTCTATAATGAATTGCATCGATTTTAATTTATTATCATCATAAATACTTTAGACCTTTTTCCGTAATCATCAAATAATTATTCATTTAATTTTCAAACAATGGCGAGTATTTTAAGCTGATATTTAATGTCAAAATAAAACCCATATCAAAACAGAATGACATGTTAAATTTTCCTGGCGCATGTTGCATACAACGTGTGATTCACCTCTGTAAAGGTTAAAATGACGCACTTTTGTAAACTTGAAATACACACACAAAAAAGATAAGCACTCAAAATCGGACGAATGAACGTTTTTGGCTTTGGAATTTGCCTATCAATGGATAAGTCACTGCCAATTAAATGCTAATTTCGCTTTTGTTAACCTTCAAAACACACAATCTGTTTTACTTAATTTATCATATTGCCTGCTTTTTTGTTGCGATTTAAATTATTGCCCTTTTGAGCCTCAAAATTACAGCATATATGTATAACAAAAAATAAAAAATAGAGTTTTTAAATCGTATTTAGCCATGAAACTTTTTTAAACTCATACTGTATTAATACAACATAAGAAATTCATTAGATACTATATTATGTATATGTATATGCAACTTTATTTTTTTTTCTAATCCAAATAGAAAGATAAAAAGTTTTAATAAAAAAAATCTTCATTTAAATTCCTATATTATATTACAGTGACATATTATTGAAATGACGCTTTTTCCCAGTTTTCTTTCGATAATTTACCACGTATTTTCAAAAATTTTGTGGCTGTTAAATATTGATTATGCATTAAGTATAACATTTTATTGTACAGAACAGCCATAAAATCTTGCTTATTCAATATTTCCAGTAAAAAAATCGTTTCATTATATTCAAATTACGATAAATATAACAATTTTTGATGTGTGATAAATTGTTATTTTATAGCTTCAAATGGCCGGTCTCGAGTGAAATGAGATGGATAAACAAGAAAGGTTCCAAGAGAGACAGGGATGGGGCGAACGGAAGTTGATTAAATTACACTATTTTCATGTCCGTCATTGTAACCACGATACAGTGTGATTAAAAAAAGTTAAACTGTATTTTTCATCACCAGCAAGATACAAAAGGTTTATTGGAGTTGTGTTCATTAGTATCGGTCATTTACGCTGTATCCTCCTTACCCTTAAACCTGATCAATTTGACAATCTGAGAAATTTAAGAATCGATGTATATGGCATAACTCTGCACTTCTACAACGATTATCCATTCATAAGTATATTTATTTCATTATCATTCATTAATTTGATTACACCTATCAATCTTGTATTCTTATACAATAAATTACGCTTTCTTTATTGGTTTTAAAATATATAATATACCATTCAACGCCTTGTCAAATTAGCCACAGTGGCTGAGAATTATTATATTGAGGTTTTCTGTTTGCTGTACGTATTTTTATTACGATAATTGTTTATTGAAACTATAATACATAAGTCTCGATATGAATATTTATTGAATTAATTTTAATACAGTAAAAGCAACTTTTTCATTTCTACAAGCTCCCTTATAATTCATTCTGAAATATTTTAGGTGTAGCTTTGTTGTATAAAATTATAAGTCAAACTACTGATTAAAGTATTAGTATACATAATAGTGGGTTGTACTGTAATTGTTTTGTAACCAACCGTTACATACACCTGTCGAATGAACCAAGAGACGATTCATTCCCCATTCGAATTGATGGTGTTACTAACGTAAGGTGACCGCGTCGACAAGTGCTCTGTTTTTATTTTCACATACGCGATTTTATAAAAATCTTATTTTTTCACTAATTTTTCAGCAAATTATCATTATGATTCAAAAATGCGGCGAATTTAGGTAAGATTAGACATAATACTCAAAAAGTGACAACAATTTCCTACACAAAGATAAAGTTATTTCAATATCAAACAATTTAAACTTCCTATGGTATATTATCTACGAAGTACATACGTTCACTGATAGTATAGTGTAATATAAAATACGCATACAAGAGAAAAATATATGACCTTTAGAAACTTTCATATATGAGCTATTTTTAGTGGAATCATAATATAATATACAGTGATATATGGCTATCTTTTCATAATTTTAGCAAATCTTAACGGTTATCAAAGAAACGTTTTTAAAATTAGCTATACTTGATATAATTAGATCAAAATATGTGCACAATACGCAAAAATTATATACTGTCAGCAAGTTTAAGCATACTTCTGCTTTGCATAAATATTGTAGCTTTCGTGACCCAAAATCTGGGGAACGCTAGTCTAGTATTTGAACAATAAGCCTAAGAAATAACTTTTTTTAAACTATACTCACATCTTGTGATAAACACTACAATAGTATTTATAAAGAGTGTGAAACGACCTCCCGCCTGACGATCCATTGTTCCCAGACTTAATGCAACTGCCTTTAGCTGCCTCGAAAACCCTACCATCCCTCACTTGCACCACTTTTCTTACTAACCCGTTCACACAGGCTATTATGTTATGTATAACAGGTGAGTTCAAATTAATTATTTTTTATAATAAAAACAAAACAATTACAAATTGACTCTCCGCAGTATTTACGGTTACACATTTTCAGTTTTGCATAATAGTTTTAGTCTATAATGATAAATTGAATTTAAAAATTCAACTTAGTTAAAAACTATACATATTGCAATTAGTAAAAAAATAATCATAGTCTAGCCGTTAATTTAAGTCATAATTTTTTTTTCAGTCAAGACAAGCCCCCCCCCCCCCACCCCGCCCACCATTATAATTTTTATATCTCATTAAAATTAGCACCTGTTCCAAAGCTGCGTTATTTGTTTGCGTGCAAAGTATAATAGTTAAATTTTATTGATAAATATTTTAAAATATCGTATAAATTCAAAGTCACGCTCTCAGTGATGAAAAAGAAACTATTATAATATTATAGTATACCTTCTCATTAAAATACACATGATGTAATTCAATGCACCTCAGACGTGAAATTATCCATAGATATTTTTTAAAGTTTCTACTAAAATACGCTTCAATATTTATTTGATAATTTTTTATCGCTAATGATTATAGTCAATCAGCTAATTTCATATAACCCATTTCACGAATCCCAATAACAATCTCGTTACTTTTTCCTTCGCTACTTAATGTGTAACTAATTATGTATATTTTGAGATATATCTTTCTAGTTATTGTTTTACGTTTATATTCTATAACATCTTTTCAACATACAAAATATATATTGAATAATTCCGACTTACATATTATTATAGAGAGAGATCCGCGATATTTCATTTTACAGTCACTGGCTGATTCCCACAGTAATACACCATCAAAGTGATGAGACGGTAATGAAATCGAAACTGCAGTGCGCCTGACAGTCGACTCGCACACGTGGGAACGGGAGACATTGTCGATTAGGTTACACGCTTGTTTTAAACAACAACAAAAAATAACATACAGTAGGATACTAGTATACCTTTCATTGACAACAAGTTCACTTTGGACGCTGTACTCGTATTACGATTATGTCATTTTTTCACTGACGGCATCCATCTCAGTGTATTGCTTTGATTACTATATTTATATAAGATATTAGGGTCAAATTCAACACTATAAAATAAAAAAATATAAATTGTAAGCTTCAGAAGAAGATCAACACAGAATTTTAATTATAATATTTGCGATGTTTTATGTGTTTTAAAATGTATACTTTAAAACATTTGAAAGAAAGCAATTTATAAAAATTAAATTCAATATTTTAATTTATTATTTGCACATACATTTGATAGCTTTTATTGTACTACCAGTTTTTGGCACCAAACAAATATATTAAAACAATCCGTATTTTCATTTTTTAAATAAATCAACGAAGGTATTACTTGGCATTACTTAGTACGTAGGATCAAAGTATACCGCATACTACTACTTCCAAGGAGTATCGATAATTCAACATCTTCAGTAACACAGAGCTTAAAAATAATGAATTATTAATTGATATGAACTCATCTACTAATATTCATATGGAACGTTATAATAACGACACTGAACTTATCGGCATATAAATATCACAATATTGTATTTTCATCTACATCTAATCTAATCTATAAAAAAAAATGGACACTTTGAAGGGTTTTAAAAATCCGTAAAGACATTTATTTTTGTCATTTCTAGGCATCCTCATCATCATAATAGTGAAATGCAGACAACTATTATATAGAAGATACATTCGGCTATTTTCCTGCCTGAAATTTTGTCAACCCGTCGATTAAGATCGTTATTTAGAGAGCATTTCAAAGTTTCCACAGTATAGAAGCAACATATTTATATTATCAATTCCTAATTATCGCCATTATCTGATGATATTTCAGATGAAGAAAATGAATCATAAGCAATTGAATCAGCAAAGCGAAAGTTTTATTTTTTTTAAAAACCTTAACTGTACCTTAACTTTAACTGTATCTGTTCCGAATACCGAGCATATGAATCTATAATGTGGAAACTCATCTTAATATATGTTTTTTTAGTAAGATGTATTAGCACATAATTGATCGACCTATCTTGCCATCCAATAATGTATATCTGATTTTTTAAATTGCGCTGAAGTTGCGAGGTTTTAAGCCGCAAGTTTTTGTAACTAAGTCCACGCGCCTACCTATTCGGCCACAAGGCTACTAAAGAACCAGAGTAATATATTATACATGAATGTCATTTTATAGGGCGATATATCTTAAGTAATCATTAAGCAGCCATGTACATAAATTTACTATATACTAATATATTTTTACCATGAATCTGTCTAATGGCTCATTTTATAGTCGTTTATCGATTATGTAGCTAGATTATATTTTTTCACATTGTCAAGAGTAAATGATAATAATAATACATCATAGAACAAATGAGGTAGTCAGAAATAATGAGCAGATAGTGATAGAGTCAGTCAAACCAATGGCAAGTGTTATCCATTGAATCGTGAGAATTATTCCCACGTCCTTGGCAGAATAAGTTTACTCACCATCCACTGGGCATTAAATAATCATTTACATTCTGAGGAACGGATCATTATATTATTTAAGCTACAACACTTACAATTTATTTGGTCGAATATATTATTAACCGGTATAGAAAATAAATTGCTTGAATTTGTGGTACAATAAATATTATTTATTTCCACCAAAAAATATCATACTACTACGGATTGTATTATACTAATAATGGATTACTTAGCATTTTTCAATATATAGAATAAAATATTGCACGGATAAAAATAATTCCTTTTACAACTCGGCACATTTGCACGGTTTAATGTTTACGAACCGATAATCACACGTGGAAAAATAGAGTAACCGACCATTCGAGTCATATCCCGATGAAAGATTATTTATCCTGCCAGAACAGATATTCGTGTATATAACGTTAAATTATCTGGTCATGAACGTGTTGACAATGGTTTAACGATAACAATGAACCAGCGCCATCAATCTTTTTTCACCATCACGCACTTTTTTAAGTCACATCATTTAATCATACATTATATTATGCGCATAAATTATAATTACACTATACCTATTTTACTATCAATTGAAAAACGACAGGTATCTAATGAAACTCGTTTTTGAACGTATTTTTTTGTTTATCAAAATCAGAAGACGGAAACGATAAATGTTATTTAACTCTTGTCAGCCAATAGTATATCATAAAAATGTAGAACTTGCTATGAAGCATATCTTAGTGGTTAGTATGTTTTCATTCACGTTATAGGTTCATATCACATACAAAATGTGTATATTGTCTTTACACCTAGATAGTCACAATTCGTCATGGGTCAATTTTTTTATTTCTGTGACAAATTAAAAAACCGGTTTTGGATAATTTGTAAAAATATCCGAAGAGCTAGAGCCAAGCAAGTATAACATAATGTGATGGTCTGCCCATCCGTGTGGGATTGACTGTATGCATACATGTCAATGAATAATCAATTTTACACTTTTGCAGTGAATTGACATACATCACAAAGTAAATGAAAAATTGATAATATAAGATGTCGTAAGTTAAATCATAAAACGACCTTAAGCTCATAAAACCCATTACTTATTTTGCATAAAATCTTTTTTTGAAAGTTTGATTATCATTCAAAAATTTTTTGTTCCTACAAAATTTGTACATCAACAAAATTATTACCAACTTAAATAAAAAATTTAAACAGTACAATATATTTTCTAAATTTCTTATGGCAAGTAAAGTAGAGAGACGTGTAATTCAAAACTCATTTTATTATTTCTATCGCCTTTCCACGAGAATTTAGATAAAATAATATATTTCATGAATCGAATTTAGCTAAAAATATATAAAAATGTAGATTACTTTTTTTAACTCTGTTGATTCAATGAAAGATCGTGAATAAATTAAATTAAAAAATAATTATAGATTTCTACCTTCACCTTCCTTCTGAATCCTTTCACGATAAGGAAATGAAATGTAACCGGAAGAGAACTGCTTCGAATCTATGATTTATCAAAGTAATATTTCTAAATAATGTACTTAGATAATGTTTCAGTTATACAGTATCTTTTCAATTTCGAAAACAAACTGATTTCATAATTAATACAAATTTCCTTTTCTTAGTTTTGAGCTTGGTAAACGGATATCTTATGTTAGTATACTAATTTGTGATATTATATAAAGTATTGAAAATTATTTTTTAATTACGTGAAAGGATTCCTTTCAAAAGGTAGTTGATCCAAACCAACTTTATATTCTGATTTTCTGAAAATTACTTTCAAGTCTTAAATAGCGAAACTTCTGAAAATGTCTATTCGTATCGTAGATTTTGTCATATAGACATGTCTGCATTTTTGAGTCAACATTAAGCAATGTCTTTAAATATACTCCATGATTTACATACAAATGGCATAAACATCATGCCAGTATTTATAACAAGAACACCACTTTATTCATTGTTTATATTAAACTGGGGATATTTTATGGTCATTGACGTTAACTTCATAAAAGTATCTATAACATCAATCCCCGCACAAAAAAACTGTGGAAATATAATTCCTTTTCCGAAGATCAATATATTGTATGTGCGGTACCAGTGGCGTAGGTACAAATTCAACACCTTGGAGTAAGTAAAATCGTTGCTCCCTATAGTTTCTCTTTTTTTAGCTTCGCACTAACTTTACTTCATAATATTTTCACCCGTATTTATTCGTGCGCCAGAAACGGTCTGCTCCAACTACTCCTCAGTAGCTACGCCAGTGTACGGAAAAGAAATAGTTGTAGAAGTAAGAACAAAATACAAAATAATATATTATATCATATTCACGGAATTAAAATTATTTTAGATAGTTTTGCAATAATAAAAAACCGCATTGAAATACTTCTTATAAAGAATCTATCATTAAATTAAAAATAGTTGTCTATCGCTGTATAATGTTATCTATTATACAGAAGGAGAATCCTTTGGTTAAAATTGAATGGAAGCAAGCATCACGATTACAGTTTTGATCTAAATACAAATAAATTTTAAATACCTGACTTGCATTGCAGTATTATAAACAAACCGTTTTCATACAGGTGACTATAATACTTGTACATTTTATTCAACAAGAAACTTGCAGGTGGCTTTGAAAAATTTCATACAAAATTAAGAAATGTGTAAACGGTCACGTAAAATGACCGACGAAAGTTTTTTTTTAATACACAGATTAATTTGATATTATACACTATAAATAAAAACGCGTATATAAGGAATATATAAAAAACGTTCTTTTAAATCCGATTATAATATTTTTATTTATATTTCCTACTCTAAATATTTTTCAACTATATGGCTATTTGTAAGCCGATCATTCAATGCATTGAACAATTAGTCTTATATTTTATCACAACCTCCTTTATCAAAGCGTGCATGTTTTCAACTAGGCTCCAGAGTTAGTTATTCACCGATGTAATGCAAAATTATATTTCTCTATGTCATTAAGCTTGGCAATCACTTACCTATACATGAAGATCGGCACCAACACTTCGACCTAAAATTATGATGAAAATTTAAATAATATATGAAATATAAATAATTATACTTATTTAATGATTGTCAATAAAATTCAAACACTTACATATGAAGTAGATAGATCCTATGATCAATAGATTTTATCACGATTTTTACACAAATACACAACACAGCTATTTTAAAACAATGATAATTTGACACAGTATTCATTAAACCGAACGTTATACACAATAACATCAAAATAAATATTTGAATCCAAAACAATAAACAGATTGTAAATTGACAAATCACGCATCAGAATCACGATGCCACTAGCCACCAGCTAACACAAACTATTACAACTGCACTATTTTTAAAGTAGTTAATATTACACATTGATAATTTAAGATTAACTTCAAATTATTAACGTTTATTTCGTAAACGATAGCCTCGCGATCACCGACATTTTTAATAGAGAAAAAAAACAAATGAGCTCTAGGAATATGACAACTCAAAACAAAAATAGAAATTATTCGAATTTGAAATTTAAATAAGACACTTGTGTCTTAATATTTTAAGCAGGTGTGAGAAAAAATTAATAATTAAAAGTATACGATTTACAAATATCTGTAAGTTTATGAGTATTTATTTATTTGTAAGATACCAGTAGTAGAGAAAGTCTATCCTGCAGAATGTACAAGCACAATGAAATTATTCGTATGACCTCGCCGAAACAGTAGCAGGCAGGACTCAAAATTTAATTCAAGTAGTTTAATTATTGCAACATATTATGAAATTATATTGAGTGAATTATTGAAGTAAACGAACCATAATCGCAATCAAAGATCGTCTATTGCGAAATATACAAATACAAGACGGCAGAGACTTTTGAAAAATAATATTTTGCATATTATCTTTCAAAAATAAATATAATATAAGTGTATGTGTAGGTGTATGTGTAATAAATATATTGTTTTATTTTTAGGACATAAATGGCTGTTTAAAATAAACTGTTGCAAATATT
>JAGVSQ010006896.1:5820-15848 GCA_022683975.1 Rhyacophila evoluta | reverse complement strand
CTAACAGTGATCTCACATATGGAAGTTTACCAGTTTTAAATAATTTAGAATGTAATGGATGGGTAAATTTCCTATGAATCATTCAATTTATTTTTACAGGGAGTGAGTTAGTTACTTTTCGCTCAATTCTGTTTATATTATGATTGTATTCCAAGCGGATATAATGAAAAACGAACCCGTTTTTAAAAAAATGTTTTCACTATCTTTGTTATCTCAACGGATTTTTAATTTCTGAAGATGTGAAGACGTAAAAACAACAAACAATAAATTTAATAGGCAGTCAGTCAGAATTATGAATATCCATTGAGTTTTCATCGATAACTGAAGCGTTTATTTTTCAATTAAACTTTCTTTCATTACTCTTCGTTTGAGTGTCTCGCAGATGTATGGGCTGAAAAGAAATAGAAAATGTTCATTCCTCTCTGAATAAATAAAATCCAATATCGTTCAAATGGTTGATGGAAATTGAAGAAGTCCCAACAGACGAACAAAACAAATCGGAAATCAATCAAAATGGAATTAACCTTAGACTTGGTGTAACTTTTGTACTAACTTAGATATTATTATTATTTGTTTCAGAGTTAAATATTCCTTTATTTATTTCAAAGCCTTTGACGATTCTGAAAATAGTCAGGCTTCAGATGTGGGTTTGTCGGATAAAAATGATTTCAATCAGTTTCGAAAATAAAAAAAAAAATATTCGGAATTCGAATTTATTAAATTATATGTAATTATTGTTTCTATAGTTATATTTTAAAACATACTATTTCTTATTAAATAAGCCTTATTGGGCATGAAATAATAAAGATTACATAGCATGCAGTGCTAGTAGGCCAGCTTAGAAAAAAGTATTTTGTAATTATATTTTTAAATCTCCCCGGTAGTATCGTTGATAGCGTGCGTACCTAGATATCCAGGGAATGCGGGTTTGATTTCCACATCTATCGGACTGTAAAAATACAAAAATGCGGCACTGGATGCAATTGTCTGACAAATAAATGTCATGATAAATAATTTGTCAAGATGTCTTCACATTGTAGAGATCCATTTATATGAACATGGTATATATTTATATTAGAATAGTCATAAAAAAATACATTCTGATGACTTCTGGACGATTTTTTTTGATTTCAATCAAACTGAAAAAGTATTGATAATTGAAATGGTTTTTAAGTGTACACAGTAGAATCTTGATATAACAGACTAATGCGAGTGAGGGAGTGTCCGCTAAATCCGAAAGTCCGCTATAAAAAACTCAGTTATACGGATGGAAAAATACGAAGCAATCAATAGAAAATACCATCAAGTCAAGTTTGTGGTCCTTTTTACCATTCTCATTTTCAAGACCATAACTTCATCTGATTTTAATTATTTTTGACTAATGTAAAACATTTTTTCAGTTACTTCTTATTCAGAACTATTTTGTGTTATCTTATTGTATGTATAATAGAAACATTTAACCATTCTAAAACTCTATTTGCATCTCGGTTACCAAAAAAAAAAAAATCACACAATCATTTTCCAATATTTACAATTTTATTTATTTTCTGATATTATGTCCATTATATTGAGGCTCTACTGTAATATGTATACATATAAAACGATATCCACTACGAATTTTAATATACCATATCATCCATATTATTAAATATTATTTTTTATGAGAAATCGTCGTTAGATAGTCGATCTACAATTAGACATCCGGTCCCATTTCCTAAAAATAAAAAAAAAGTTTAATGATTCACTGGGTACAACCTTGCAACTTTCAAAGCACTTACGCTTGCTAATGGGCTACCGAAGCAATCAAAGTTTGCAAGAAAACATACAAGAAACAAATCGACAAAATAGCTTGAATACGTTTCATAATTAATATTTGACAAACTCGTTACTATATTCATTCATAATATAATATAATCGAGATTTCACTGCTTCATTTTGACTGATGTGATAAAACTATTTTACTTCTTTGAAGTCGTATCGTTAAGTAGAACTTAATTAATTCAATAATTTGGCTTCCGATAAATCACGTGGCAGTCAAACTTAAGTGCGGGGTGCTGCGGTAATTGCGAACCTCAGAATGCCCACTGAGCCCCCAATATTGGGGACACAAAATGTTTGCGGCCACAGAAAATGGACAATTACGTTTGAGTATGGCGCACCAGGGAAAACACTATAAATACCTTGCTGGTGAAAAGGTTGCGAGACAAAAAACAACGATTCTCCAGTTAACAATTTTTATTTGAATTATAGTAATTCGCAATTTTTTTTAGATCATATTTTCTTTCATAACTAATATATTGAACGAAAAAAAATATATCGATAAAAGTAAAATTATCCCAGAATAAAAATAGATATTAATATCGAACAATTATACGGCACTTACGAATGAATGTTATAATTCACTGACAAATAATAATTAGTTGGAGCATATAAGAGTATATAAAATTGTATGCAAAGAGTGAAGGCCTCAATTGAAGCAACTGTGGGTTAAACACAGCGAAAGAAGGCTCTAAATGGATTGGCATGGACTAATAATATGGAAAATAATGAAATTAAATATATTCATAACTTACATAATTTAACATAATCTGAGCACTGTTGAAATGATGTATACAGAATTTCACACTCTCCATAATATTGTTTTCTATGTTAAGCATATGAACATTCCGTGATACCTCCTGGACTATTTTGTTATTTGTCAGTCGTTTTGTATTTTGTGTCATATTTTAATCCCTTCTCTAAATACATTCTATAGATGGTATTCTAGATCTTTGCCGGACGAAAAAAATACAGCCTTACAACAAGTTTATGTTATATAGATAAACCATTATAGGCATTTCTGTTTTTAAATTTGAGTTTATAATTAAATAAGATACATTTAAAAAAAATGAGTTTACCATAAGATGAAATTAACTTTATTCGCTTTTCTTTAATCCTTACATATTAGATTAATTTTGGAAACGTACTTTTTTTGTAATAGCGATGCCGAAATTTTATCTTCAGAGTTATAGGTGTATGAGCAAACGCTAACTTCACGTTTGATCAAAGTTTTCTCGGCATAATTTTCCCTCACGTTCTACGTTTTACGTATGAATCGTGAAAATGGTGAATAGTGGCTAACCGTAACATAACATATTGTTGTAGAGTTTGCCATGGTAAATACCAAAACTACTTAATGATTCAAGCACTTTAGATTTAGCTGTATTCAATTTAATTTGTTATATTTTGTTCTCACTTAGCATATAATTTGTGTTAACTTGTTGTTTTAAGGGAAAATCGCTTGCAATCAAAATAAAAAAAAACTTAAAGGAAGTATGTTCGTTTTTTATTTAGTTCATATGAAGTAAATTATCACTGAAAATTATTAATGCCGTCGTATACTTCATTTGATATAAATATAAAAAATAAGTATTTTTTTAAAACATTACTGTCAAGAAAATTTGTGGAAAATTTTCTTTTACACATATGTTTTGAAGTACGTAAAATGAAAAATAAATGGCAAAAGATATAAACAAGGCCGTTTGTCTTATACATTTTTTGTCTAAAGAAAATTATATTTTTTCGACTGGATTTCAATTTTCATGATAATAAATAATATCCATGCAAAAACAAATCAACTGTAGCTAACTACTCTTTGTATTGGGAACTTTCAGCCAAAAATACCTTAAAATTACAATCCTGTGACTAGAAAAGGAAATATCAATAAACTTCAAGAATATTAACAGATGGGTTTGAATTTTCAACCTAAAAATATACACAAACATTCAAAAGGTTAGCTTCAAAAAGTCAGTTTAATTCTTCAGAATTTTTAGCTAGAAAATTAAATGGATATAGTTTATTCTATATCTATAAATATAGGCTACACAAAACCTTCTAGATTTATTTTACATAAACTTAGCTCCCTCAAATATCTTTTATGTCTGTTACCACGATTAATAATAGATAGGTTAATTACAACAAACATTACGTTCTTAAGGAATGATAATAGATTAAAGGACAGAAAAAGGATTATTTGTTGAGGCTAAAGCCTGTCGCCTTTTGACGGGTTAGTAATTAAATTCTTATAATTATTTCCTAGATATTTTAATCTCGCGACTTACGGTATATTGAAACTGTACATATATAATAAATTAGAAGGAAATTCGCGCTATAAAACATTTAATAAATTTAATTTTAGATATTTTCAAATGAAACTTTCCGAGACAGTTGTGAAAATTTTCAAGGCACTGCTGAAAGTAAAGTACCTTTGATGAAAGAACCTCAATACCATTGATCTTTGTTTACTGTTGGTACTGAACGATTTATAGTGGAGCGAAAATGTATTTTTACTTGTGAGCGCATCATTTTTATACGCATTTAAAAATATGTTAAGTGTGCGTACTAATTAATATAAAATTCTGAAAGATAATAAATTATGCTTTTGAGTAAATAAGTCACGTAGCAAAGTGCAAGCCTGGTGATTATCTGGCTTGATTGGAATGTTTTCCATAGCCCTCCTTAGTCTAAAAAGTTATTCAAAAAATGAATTCCTAGAATTTTCAGCGAAATTTTTTATTAATATACTTTTTTTCCAGGAAAAAAATCTTTATACCTTTACAACGTTAAATATTATACGATTTTTAAAACCTAATTTTAGAATTAATCTTAAAGAAGGTTTCCTTTGAGTAAATGAATTACGGAGTTTTAAATATAATGTTTTCCGTTTTAATTCTGTGCGTAAAATAATATTAAAAAAAGCTTGAAGTAAAAAAAAAAAAATGATTTTATACAAAACATTTTTGAAACCTACTGATAACTAAACTTTCTTCTTAGTGTAAGAAAGGTGTGAATTGCCTGGATTATGGTAAACTTATAGACTAGATTTTCTAAGTTTATTAAATTTCAGGAACCAATTAATCAACCAACCAGGAAATTAGTCTCAATCACCAAAATATTTCAAGTAGTGGAAAATTGATGTGAAGTAAATGAAAAATTAACTCCGCCATAGCGGGCGCACTTAGCAAACCTGGTAGTGTGGATTTGATTAATACAGAAAATACAAAATACAGAACTGAATGCCCGGTGTGTTGTGGAATTGTCACACAAGCAATTCTTGTGAAAAAAAATCTGTCAATAGATGTCTTCACATTGTGTAAATCCATATGCTTCACTTTCGGAGCAAACGTGATAGAAAATAAAGAATATGATTAGAATATGGTTCTTTTTTTATTCATAACTATAATTACTTTATTTTACTGAAGATACAATATTATTTATAGTATTAATAACATATGAGAAAAAAAGAAACTGTAACTCCTTGTAGCATTCATCGATGGAAATCGCTCCATCGGTCTTTTCAGATGGCAAACATTGTTCATTAAAGTAACATATCGTGAAATTCTACTTCACTAAATTAAATGAAAGCCATTTATCTCCACTGTGTAAGCAGTTGGAATGTAATGTGCCCTCCATGAAAAGATATGTTCTTCAAATTTAAAAATCCTTTATTTATTTTAAAATGGAAAAAAAGACTTCATAATATTTTGAGTTCTAGTTTTGATTACGATTGTTTTATGTCAATGAATTGCTATCGTGTTGTTTGTTTGATGAGTTAATATGGAAAAATTCATTTATATTTAAATAGTCTTAGTGTTAAATTAAAATCCTTTCACATCTTTAAATGTCTAATTTGCAATAAGGACATACTTATTAATGGTGAAGTTATCGTCATTCGCGCAAGATAGTCCAATATACAGCACGTATCCAAAGCTGTGATAAAGCTAAATTATAAATTAATGTTTATTTGGATGAGTTCTTTTCAATCCGATTTGTATCATAGACCATAGCAACGTTTCAAAAATTAAAAAAAAAATCATCGGAAAAGAACTGCTTTAAATAAAAAAAACTTTCATAATGAAATATCTTTTTAATTTGACTGTAATAATTAATTATGACACATTTACAATCGTAGAAACAATATTTTCGACGAATGCAATTATTTCACGACAACTTGTGTAATTGCCCTTTAAAACATCCAAATTGCTACTTGGTAGGACGTACGCCCCACATTGAGACAAACTGATTTAGATATAAACAAAGACAATAATCAAAAGCAATGTTAAATATCCACGTAGCCAAAATTAAGTTTCCAATACATTATACGTTAAGAGTTTTATTTATACTATACGTAAGAAATATATATTAAATTATATTTAAAAAATACACTGGGTCCAGTACACAAAGCATGTAAAATAATATCAACTATTATATTTACGACCAAGTTTATATTATATAGTACTGAAAAGAAATTCTATATTTTAATGTCTGAGTGTTGGTAAAACTGTGAAAATTATAAAACCACAATATCAATTTCCCAAAAATAAATAAATTAGAATCCAGCATGCATCAAAACCTCTTTCTATTGATAGACAATTGATTTTCATTCAACCCAGGGCGAAAGTTTAACCCTATGTTGGCGAATCTGTATTCTCATTAAACCAAGTGAAACAGATCGAAGCCTGTTCAGTATTGTATTTATTATTGAATCAAGGGTAAATACAATGACTCCTAATGAATTTATTTCAACCCCATACTTAAGTGCTTTTTCCAGTGCCCCACTAAGTCTTTCAAGAGAAAAGTATATTTTACTATCAAATATTTTAGCGTGTATATACGAAAATGTGTATGCATAAAATGAAAGAAACTTTTGAGCTGGTTTTTAATGAAATACGAAGTACAGAACATTCACCTATGTAGTAAAGAGGTCTACAAACTCATTTGTTGTTGTTAGAAAGATTATTAGTATGTTCTTACGCGTTAGAGCTTATGTTTTGGATGTAAAAGACACGGATAAACGACACGTACATTGTAATCTAGCTACAGTTTTCGCATCTGTAACTCAAGGATAAGAAACTTAGACGTTAACTGTTATACTGCAGTGAATAACCTAACACATTGTGAAAAGATTTTACAAAATATATTCACAATTTTCAAATAATGTATAAATATAATGTAGTTGAACAGAGATCTCATAATGTTTATTTGTATCAAAAAGGGATTAGGCTGTATCATGGGTAGGTACTTGAATTTAATTATCAATGTCAAAATATATGTTAATAAATTTAGAAAAGGCCATTTTAATTGTAAATCGATATCTGCTTTTGAAAGTATTAGAAAGGTTATCTGATTTGATAAATAAGCTCAAAACGTTTTTAGTTTATAATACTTATAGTTTCTTGGAAAAATTTATAGATATAGCTGGATATACTCAGATAATAATATATTATGTAGTAGCAGTTCTCTTTGAAAAAAGGATCGGTCTTTTTATACTAGAAATTTCTCTAGAATACTTAAAAAGTTTATAATTAATTTAATAGTTATAAAGTTAAATGAATAACTAACTACTATGTTAAATTATTAAATAAAAATATAGTTATAAACAAATTGTTCAATGGAATATGTTTATCGATTATTATTGTTGCCTTGAAAATATATTATATAATATAATTTAAAACTGCTATTAGACTGACTTATGTTGTCTCTCCGGCAGTCGAGTGATTAGCGTGCGCGCTCTGGAGCTGGAAACTACTGATTTGAATTCGTAAAAATATTACCTATGAAAGTATTATATTGTAAATATTTATCAAGGCACTTATCAAGTGATAGAAAACAGTTTAAAAATTAACTTTGTTAGTGTATCCTAAGAAAGTATATGAATCGTTTTAATTGAGTAATTAACAAGATTAAACACAAGTGTGTGAGGTCAACAATGGAGAGTAACTATTCATTCAGATTAATGGACAGCATCACAAGGTGGAATCATTTCGAAATCTTAGATCTTTGCGTTACGCCTCTGTCAGCAGATCCCATTGTTTTATTGGCGGCATTCGTTAACGATCAATCGCCAGAGTGTTTCAGTCATTGGACATGCCACGAGCCTGAGACTGTGACTTCAATCTGACTCAATTTACAGTTGGATTAATATATCACTTCAGAATGGATATATTCTCTACATACTGACAGATGTGTTGTAACAATTTTAAAACTAACTACATACTTAAACAAGTCGCTAACTAACAAAGTGAAAGTTTTGATATAATGGATGTTTTGTGATTGCAATCTATCTATATTATATATAAATAAAAATGTAAATGTTCGTTAATTCAAAGTCTTAAATCTCCGTAAGTTCTTCACCGATTAACTTGAAATTTTGACACAATGTTGAATTTAAATACGCGCATATATTTTACTATTATATATATATATATTAGATTTGTGACAGGTAAAAAATGCTTTTTTGAAAAACAATCACAGGAACGCATGGCCGAGTACAGCTAGTTTTAAATTAAATAAATGCAATCAATGTCTATGTGATAGTAAAAGTCTTTCGATAGAAATTGCAAAATTAAATTTATAAATTGCCTGAGTATTATATGCATCGACTGTGGAAAGGAAAAAAGACGTAACCCACACATAACAAGTTTTATATGAGGCACAAAAAACGATTTCATGATTTTGGGCCAAAATCAAAATTTTTAATTGTAACAATCTTAAAGTCAAGAAGACTAAAACTAGTGCTATATTTACCTAATCTGATAATAATTCAATAAGTTATTTAAGA
Organism: Rhyacophila evoluta; assembly: GCA_022683975.1. Lineage (NCBI taxonomy): Eukaryota > Metazoa > Arthropoda > Insecta > Trichoptera > Rhyacophilidae > Rhyacophila > Rhyacophila evoluta. Next base: position 7,249 of record JAGVSQ010006896.1, on the reverse strand, counting down.
AAAAGTCTTCTTTCCTGATACAGAGTTTAAAATTATGATATTTAAAGTATCTAATTCATTTTTGCCAAAAATAATAGTCAGTGACTCCTAAAATTGATGAGTGAAAAAATCCTAAAATTGCGTCAGTAATATTTTACAAATGCAGCTGACGATGGTAAAGGCTATACTGGTTTATTATTCTTTATCTCTGCAATATCCGTTCCTAATGTAAAGTATATAGCCACCGTCAATTCTCTGTCACTTGTCAGTTGGTTCGTATCTTTCCAGGTCATGCCAACATCCCTTAATTAGCACTGAATATATCTTGTACTACCAGATGCTCTACTTGAACAAAAAAAACAAATGGGCTGTTCTTAACCGTAGTATGCGTCTTAGTCAGCTCCGGCGCCGTTCCGTGACTTTTAACGTGATACTGCGACTGAAATGATCTGAATTATTCTCGAAAGGAACAGGAACTCAGAGTCACGTAAAAAACTATTAATTACTAGCCATATAAATAAATAAAAACTGACATATGATTGTATTAATATACATTGTAACTGCGCCATTATTGTAAGTAACTGTAAGTTTGACGCTGAAATTGTCGATATACATTTATTTGCAACGTGCAGTTTATAATTTTGTGAAAAAACATAATTTCCTGTGTAGAATAATTGTGCTATTTGTACTCTAATTCGTTTTGAAATTCAACGATGTGGTACGTACATTTGATTCACAAAGTAAAATGCTTTAAAAGTGTAGTGTTTTGATTTTTCTATTTATACAATTTATTGCAGTTTTATACAACAACGATAAAATAATTAGATTAATATTTTAATCTCATCCCATGAAAAATTGATCAAGAATTTGAAAAATTTTCATTATTATTTATATATCAATAACTAAAGAAAATACAGACGGTAGTATTTATTAATGGTTTTTATTTAACAAAACACATTTTTGTGACTACATCCCAATCATTTTTCAAACTGTTGTTGTTGTTTTTGTTGCACTAGATTATACCATTGGGTTGAGCAATTATTTGACAAACGATTCTCGTAAAATATAAACTGTCAAAACGTCTTCACATTACGGAGATCCATATACTCCACTCAGAGTGGATATCTTCATACTGTGTAGATCCATATGCTCCAGTTTGGGAGCGAACATGGTTTAAAAAAAAAAAATATTATAAATAATGTTTTTTAAATAGAAAATAGAGTCAACAAATGCACTTTATATGCAAATAATGATTAAGCCTCTAAAGCCTCCTAAGCCTATTAGTATACATGTTATTTAAAGTTTCAATTGATTTTAGACTATATAAAGTGTTGTTTACTTAAGAAATCTCTTGTAAGTATCAATTTTACCGTTAGTATATAGTTTAGTCTTTAGTTTATAGTCAGACATCTATTACTATGTTTTTGTTTAAATTATATTAGAAAATAAT
>JAGVSQ010006895.1:0-15848 GCA_022683975.1 Rhyacophila evoluta | reverse complement strand
CATCTTCAGGCTACATTATATGTGGGCAGTGAGCAAACATATAACATACTAACTAGTATTATTAGCACAAATGGAAGTTTACCAGTTTTAAATAATTTAGAATATAAGTTATAGTTTAAATTAAGTTTCCAACCACTGCGATATTGATTTACAAAAAATAAACTCTAATGTAACATATTATTAAATGTCACTTTAAAATTCATTCGTTTATCGTGATTGTAAAGTAGAGCAAAATATTAACAAAAGTGCCGGGTAAAAAATTTGATACCCAAATCTTCCTGAGAAATGCAAAAGTGAAAATATTTACTCCATATTTGGAGCAGATATGATAACACATAAAAATTGTAGGCAAATAGTACTAATAGTATAGAAAGTCTTTTAATTATTCCGAGGGTGTGTATTTTATTGATACAAATTATTTTACATTTTTAAACTGTATTCCATTATAAAATCTATCATTGGCCCTGTAAGCTTTCCATGTTTGCTGAAAAGCTTTAAATTTTCTTATAAACAATATTTTTTTACTTTCAAATACTGCTCTAAGTGTAAAAGTGTGATAAACTGATTTCAAATGAAATAGTAAGTAGGTAAATAACAATATTCCGTTCTGCAACGTGTCAAAGCTCAAGTGTCTTCAGGCGGTAGCTTTCGCGAGGCGCAACGCAGGCAGTATGTTGTATACACACGTACAGCTTTTGTTCCTCCCAAATCTGCGCTGTGCCTCGCCTTATCCCACGGGTGGCGCGCAAACAATATTCCGGCAGGCGTAAAAACATGAACAAACAAAGAAGGAATGTCCTTCACACGTGAAGCGTGAAAGTACTACTCAAATGAGAAATAAGAAAAAACTTGGGCCACACGTATACTGTTTGACCACAACTATGGCGTGTTTGCTCCTAATATACAGCTCATGTAACTATGAAGACTTTAACATGCTTTATTCACCGAAACTATTTTTTAATAAATTTATCAAAACATTGAGCGCTCATTACTAAGTTTGAAATTATTAATTTCGTTATGATGTTGCATAATGTAGATCCACGTCTTCGCGGTCTAAAACTATGTGTACTGAATAACTCTGTCAACAAATGATTTTATCACTAAACCAAAGTACCAAAGACGGATATTTGAATAATTTATTATAAAAATAAAAATATATCCATATTCAAAGCTGTCGGATGTGAAGCTTTAAATTTTAACACGTAAAAATCTTTTAAATAGAACTAATATACCATTTCTACGAACTTCGAAAATAAATAAGCTTTTAGTATGAAATATTATTATCATATGCTTTTTCTTTTTTTCTTCTACCGTATTCGCTTCCTATACGGAGCATATGGCTACCACGTAGCGCCTCCAGAAATCCCTACCACCCTCAGTTACACCAAGTACGTCATATGAATGGTATACGTCTTGTCTCTCAGGACGCCAAGTCCCACCGGTCGGAAGAACTGACAAAAAAATTCAGATTCTCTGGAGGTATCCGAAGTACGTGCCCCAGCCAGCTTTAGGGTTGCTGCTTGACTTTTAAGGTAACAGGAGGCTGCCTTATCCGCTCCCATATCTCCGCTTTCCTTATGAAGTCATTCCACCTCACCCCTAGTATTTAACGGAGGCATCCGTTTTCAAAGCTCAGTATACGGTTTTTCTGAGTCTTTGTAAGGTACCATGATTTACTACCGTATAGTAGCACCGACAAAATGCCTGCACCAAAAAACTTACAGTTGGCACGGACTGAGTACTGCCGCGCCACCCAGACAGCTCGCATTGAATCGAATAAAAATTTAATAAAAATTAATTGAATTAAAAATAAATGATTTACTACGTTAAGTTAAAATTTATATCGTAAAATCTATGCTAAGTATAATACTTTACTATGTATACCTTACCAGCATAAATTTTGTAGTTATATACGAAAATCCTCATCCTGCGACGCCATCAAAAAATGATTCACGTATTGCAAGCTTAACAAAAATATCTTGAAAATGAAACACTCATAAAATCATAATATACAATAGCGTAGATAAAAATGTGTAGACTTTTCTAAAGGTTTTTGTGAAGTTTGGTATCATATAATAGTATGTACTTATTTATTTAAAAAATACACATTCAATAAAATCAAAAATAATTAATTAAACAATAATAAAAATAACTGGGAAGTTGAAATCAAAATCTAAATTATCTAAGCATTCATTTCAATATTTGAAAGAGAAATGCAACATCAATTGTATTTCAATTCATAGCCCTACTAGTAGTAAGCATATTTATTGTGTTGTGCCGCTCCGAATTGGAAGTATATAGATTCAAACGAAAAATAACGACTCTGAAAGTGTGATATATTATATGCATCTACAGATTGTAAAGACTTGTTTTAGCAGATTATAGTAGAAGTTCTGGATTTTCAAAAATTTTACTACTGTGCAATTCGATTCCACTACCATGGTTAAGATACCATACTTTATGTTTATATTAACTTTGGCATTTATTTAAAAATGTTTGCTTTTTTTTTAATATATCTCAATTTTTTAAAATAAAGTCATGCTATAAATACTTTCAACCTATGATTTGTGATATTTTTAATATTTGAAATTAAAAATGAATGATTTTATATCAAATGAAATTATAATTTTATACTCGTTTTATCTGACCTTGTTTGTATGGTTTTAAATACAAACTTAATTATTATATAATATCACTTGTAATTTATTTTATCATATATATCAAATAGAAACTTTGCGAAGTTTCGTTGAAGGTAAACATTTATAATTTGAATTTGCAAAAGCTCTCTTTAGAGATCGGCAAAAAACGATGCTTTTCGTCACGTTCTAACGCCGTTAGCGGCGAATAACGGCCAAACTTGTGCCATTATCAATTTACGTCAAAGATTGAATGGCCATATCCCCATTTGCCGACCTCGTGTGCTTGTATGGGATTTATAACAGCTTTTATCAACGTCGGGTTATCGTGCAAGAAGCTTTTTGTGTAGTGATATTGGATTTTCCAAATCTAATATCACAGCACAAAATTGATTGCTTATTCTAAACTCACAGCAACTACTTAATATTTTGAAAAATAGATGTACATAACTTAATTTTTAATGGTATCACCAATTGATTTTCCATATTTATTTGGAAAAGTCACTCTGTGTATATTTACACAGTGCAGAGATCCATATGTTATATTTTAGGGAGTTGGCATCTTCACACTGCAGATATTCTTATGTTTATGCTCCACTTTAAGCTCGCTATTTTATGAAAATAAATGTTAAGTAGGTGCAGAAATAAAAGATATTTAATACTTGGATTGAAGTATGTAACTAGAAAAATGTCTTCTATATTATCAAGCATCATTCTACAAAGCTATTGTCTTCAACCTCCTTTCCAAAAGCACCTTGCCCTTGCTTAAGACATGATCCTATTAAACTTTGTATTCTTTTTTTACAGCCAATAAAATGTAACAAAAATCAACGGTCACTTGTTAAAATCAGATTTCCATGCAATTCTCTTTAACATCAGTAAATAATAAAAAACTAATTGAATAATATAACAATACTTGCGTCATATTACTTGAGTAAAAAAATAAAGAGTAAATATGATATTTGTAAGATATGGTGATTATCAGTATAAAGTTACACAGTTTAAAAAGTATTGGCGATACAATTGTTTGCAATTACTGTATCTCCATAAAAAGTAAAATTTTTATAATCGGAATAGAAAACTTACCGTCACAATTTAATGTCATGTTAAAATATTCAGGTTAATTTTGTTCGTAAATAAAAACAAAAATTTCGTGTTTGATCGATATCTCTTAGTTAACCTAAATCGGTTTTGTAAGATCTCTGTTTCATGTAAGTTTACATGAATTTCAATAATGAAGATTTTTTTAACATTTCGATGATTTTTTGGGTAAAATTGAGCATTGGCAACATTTGCATCGACTGATATTGGTTACATATATCTAACACATTGAAAATTACAAAACGTGTATCTATTTTGTAAGCACTCGAATGCATTCATTTCGATCAGAAAAATTCGAAAGTCACATTCATATTTGCTTGATAAAGAAAAGTCAGTAAATGGATCGACTTACCTAATATAAAAAGTTTACGCCCTCACTTCTTTTTCTTTACATTAAACAATATAATTTGAAATGTGCGGATGTATAGTAGCTTTACAGTACTCGTTTTTTACTGTAATAAAAAAGGGGTCTTTAAAGATTTGAATGTCATATATCACAGTTACTGAAAAATAAATCTTTATATATTAAAAAAAAAAAATACTTGAGTTTTGGTTATGTCTCACTAAATAAATTTTGTGTAGATATTTGAGCGTTCTCCTAGAATAGATAAACTTGGTTTAACTACATACATAGCTCAAAATAACCAAATTCAGACTAACAATAGTGTATCTTTAATGATTGCGAGGCATAATTTTTTTTTAATTGTTCAGTAAGCTATTTTCGTTAAATGTTTATACGATTTACGTGATTATGAATACCATAATATTATAAAATACACCAAAAATTGATGGTATTATAAATCCATGTGTGGGAGTGTTGTAGGATGTTGGTGTGGTCCAAGAAAACACTCTCACATGCTCTTCGATATTATGATTCATTGAAGTTGAAATATCAGAAGGTTATTACAGTTGTATTACAACTACAATGTTTTATTTTCGCGGAGAAAGACGCGTATAACAGTGGATGGAAACAAACGACAAACGGCGCGATGCTTGCTAGTTGAGTTGTTGATTCGAAGTGAGGAGAAAGAGAAAGAGCTCGGCCGTGCGTCGCTTCTTAATAGTTATTAGAAGGTTGGTAATATTGCGTATGCTGCGCTTTCATTGGTTTATAAAAAAATATATTTATTGTTGAGAATGTTTGTGACACTCGATATGTATGATTAACTAAATTCACACTGGATCTATATAATATGACTAAGATGCAATTAGTTTATATATAACCGGCTGAATGTATTTAATTTTTATACGCCACACTTTCAATATCTCCCTTCAATAAAAATTGAGACTCTTTTCCATAATAAAAGTAATAAAAATATAACTGCTTAAAGGTTAATGATCTCTGTTATTTGCTTTTTTCTTTTCTTGTATAGCAGACTGACTATATTGCGTTTTGTAGGATACATCATATTTTTCATGTTCTTGCTGTGAAAACAAAGGACAAAGGTTTTGTTGCTAGAAAGCTTCTCAAACTATATGAAAGCTTTGCAATTCCCTTAAAATGAATGTTACTTTCTAAACACTAAAATAGAATATTTATTTGTCTTTTCATACTAAATAACTATTCAAAAAATTCCTCTTTTCTTGATTTTAGAAAGATATCATTTGAAATTAAGTCCCGTATCAAATATTAATATCAATTTTGTATACCATTTGCATTTGATACATAAAGGAAAATAATTTCATATTATTATATATGTTACACATGGTATCGTATATATTTCATTAAATCAAAATCACAGCATCTTATATTTAATTATTATCTAAATTCAAGAGGATAGACAGACCCCGTTGAAAAACACCTGAGATATATGGTCACTGATTTGATTCCCATAGTAACATGAAAATAATATGTGTTTAATATACCGAATTTTGACTAGGTTAAAAGTATACATATTAAAATATACAATATAAAACATAGAGTTAGACATATTTTTATACCACCATTATGTAAATAAAGCTAAAATTACAATTTTTAAAAAAAAAACTAAATCCAGATTAATTAAATATTTTAAAAATTCTTACAAAACAGCAATCTCCAGTACTAAAGTATGCGACTTTTGGCAATATTGATACAAGCTAGCTAGCAATAATCTTCACAACGTCTGCTCCAAAGGTGGAGTATATGGATCGTCACAGTGTGTAGATGTCCGCTCTGAAAGTGGTGATATATAAAGAAATATGTTTTACGAAAACTGGTTGATAATTTCTCTACTCAAGTTCTGTTCTTTGAGAAATTTAAAAATCCGTAGATGCAGGAATCGAGCCCGCATTCCTCAGATGCACAGCGCGCACGCTAATCTTTCAGTTATCAGCCGGATACTATAATAATTTTAATGATATGGTATACCACACGAAATTATTACGTATAATAAATATACGATACATATATATATATAAGGCAATCATTTTTTATTAACAGATGTTAACGTTAATTATTATGGTTTTTACAAAATAGCTTTTATTCGATAATCACAAAACACAAAATTTTTAAATCAATATCAGGTTGGGTAAAAATAATACTGGTTCAAATCTTAGTTCATTTTGAGATTATTTCTCTGAAGTATTCTATGTTTTGTCCAAAATCATTAAAAATACGTTTTTGTGCCTTCTGTAAAATTCGTCGTAAGTGAGTTCACACACGGTATATGTAATGTGATTTGATAAAACAATATTCATAAGAATGTGTATTAAGAGGTCACTCGTTAAATTTTAGGTGACGATAAAATACAGGATAAATACAAATCTTCAAATATTAAATCCTAAGTAATAAATATAAATAATTATTTAGTTTCCGTCCAATAATTTGACGGTTGCTGATTTTTGCAAGAAATGCCTCGAAGTAAACGGGCATATTTGGTCGCCGTATAAATCAGAGTCACAATGAAAGCTACTGCAAAGCATCCTCTCTATGTGATTTACAGGATCTTTTTAACCGTTTTTTTTTTTTGTTCTTTATCGTGCGCATCGCCCACGTCTCTGAGATAATTTGACAGACGCCCTTCTTACGGGATGGAGAGAAAAAGTCTCTCTAATTGGATGACGATAACACAAAAAAATATTAATTAATTTATTATGGAATTTGATTAACGGCTTGTATATTTTTGGTAACCGCTTACCGTAGATAATTATAATTCATTAACTCTGTAAATTCTGAATTATTTAAAACTGGTGAACTTCCATATGTGAAGTTTACCAGTTTTAAATAATTCAGAATTTAAAATCAATTTCCATCAAGCACCATCAGTCGAAAATATTAATTATTAACTCTGTAAGTAATTACTACTTCATTCATTATTTTTTATCCTGGAAGTCATTAACTTTAATGTTTTGATGTTTTTTTTGTTACCTTTGTAATTTTTTTAAGATTATTTAAAACATCTCTATAGTCTTAAATTACATTATAATTTTTGTCGTATGTATAATATGTATGGTTTTTCAGTATAAACAGATATCTAACGATTATACAGTATGATTAACGTGATAATATATTTGTTTCCCCAAAGCGAACTTTCTAGTAAGCGGCGTGTAGTTTTATTTGGTTTAATTAAACCTACTTAACATTATTTGCAGTTTTTTGTTTTTTAGCTTATTTAATGTAACCTACTTCATATGATTAGAGTTCTTCGTTTTTTTCTCATCCTACATGTGCTATGTGAGCATTTATTTTTTTCTTCAAACGCGACAGACTATTTAAAAACGGAACGTAAAGTCGTTAGTATGCTTCTAAACTACATTTTATTTAAGACGTATAAGCTTTCAATTAAGCATAATATTACCATTTCGATATACTTTCGATTCCGCGTGTTATTTTGCTCTAAGACAGCTGGCAACAAGAAGCTTTTTAAAATAATTTAAAAAATATATTGATATGATATTGATGATGATTTGAACATGACAAATAATGGAGTATTCGCACATGTGCGTGTCGGGTATTGGCTGTCAGTCAGACAATCGAGCACGTGTTCAATCAGCGAGTGACACGTGACCTCCACTAGTAGCACCCTCCGTCGATCAAGTCCCACTATTGCACTACATATAATTCTACCCATGCACATATCAATACAAATGTAATGATATTTATTGACACGTGTATTTGTAACATAAAACTACGTTACACTTTCATAGTCACGAGTAAAGTGGCTTAAATGCAGCGCATATTATTTATTTAAAAATATATTTTTATAAAATCAAAAAATTTGTGTCCGAATTAAAATGAGTTTTTTTTCATTAGATATTTTTTCCTCGGGATTTGTTCCAACTAATTGGCATACAAATTAAATAGAATTGACTGTATTTTAGACACAGTTATTTCTTCTACAATTGGCAGCTCAAAATACCTACCGTACCAAATAATTGACTTTATGAAAGTAAAAACAAAACTTATCTGCTTATTCCGGTTGGTACATGTATAATAGAAACAAAAATGTTTAATGCAATCTCTCGGCGTATGGACGTATATTTTTATTTGAGAGAGAAGCAAATTGAAAGGAATTTATTGCATTACTTGAAACAAGCTACTTCGTGCATATCTCCATTTGAATGTTTTACGACGAAATGCCATTAGAGTGATTAGCTTGTGAGAATTTATAGCACGAATTCTAAAGTAATATACGAAAAACATTTTTCGAGGTTTTGTTTTTTTTATAATTACTTTATTTAATTCAAATAAATTATTTAAAACTAAAAATGTAAGTCGGTTATACGAATATTATACTAGTTTAATTGCCAGGCTTTGCTTGTGACGATTAAAACTCATTCTTTATTAAATGAAATTTATTTTAATGTATTTGATGTTTAAAGTTTCTTGTTGACTGGTGATGATTTTTAAAATTGAAAGTAAAGCAGTGTCCCTTAGAATGGCGATCAAAATTTAATATGAAAACTTCATATCGCTACCATTAGGAAAGAGTTTGTGTGACAGATAACACATTTCTGACAGTAGGACACACATGTATATTTTGTTCTATAACATAGATTTTTCTTAATCAGAGTAAGGAAACTATGATTGTAGTTACAATACTTATACTTTTATTATATACACCATGTTCGCTCACAACGTGGACCATAAGGATCTACACAGTGTAAAGATATCCACTTCTAAAACGGAGTATATATGGATCTCCGTAATGTGAAGACGTTTTGACAGATTATTTGTCATTACTCAACCTAATGGGCATCCAGTCCTGTATTTTCTGATGTATACAATCCAGATGTGGAATCCAAGCCGCACTTCCCAGATTGCTAGGCGCGCAGGCTACGCACTACGCTGCCGGGGAGACAATACTTACAATATTAATAACAACGAAAATCATGACAGCCACTATTACTTTAAAAAACAAAACTAACTTAAACTTCAAAAAGTTATCGACCAGCCCAATTTATCTGTATAGATTATTAAATAATTTAAAAAGATTATTTAGTGCAATCGATAGGGAAAAAAAGTAATTTGTGATTTATTCTATTACATCTCAGCATTGTATAGATCTATGGTGTATGTTGTATGGTACATATATGGATTCCCGCATAGTCCAAACTTAAACTCACGTATTTTTTTATTACGAGAATTGATTGTCAACTATTTTATCAACTCATTTGGTCGACTCAAATCTTTTTGAAATTAGGAATAATCAAACTTTTATTATTGAGAAATACTTTTTTCAAATTACCTTTTCTTATCACTCTTGGTATTGGCGATACTCATATGTTTAAGTGTTTAAATCAGTATTTAACTAAGTTTGATTAAATTTAAATGAATATAAAGTTCTTCAGCTTTTTTTTTAAAGTATATTGAAGTATATAGAATGGATATTGAAGAATAATGCCTTTATCTGCACTGTATCATGTTCTTAATACGACAGAAAAACAAGTCGAGTGGCTGCAAAACATTCGACTGACCCCCACAGTGAAAATAACTTGTAGACTCGACTTATCGACGTGTTTGTCCGCACTCCAATAGGTAGGCCTGAGGCAGTATTTTCAAACGTATCGGCCGCAAACATTGTTGTTGTTTTTGTAACGGATTCAAGAATTAAGCTCTAAGCACCGGGAAAATCGTTAGCCGAAAAAACAATCGCGTGCGAATTTTCCGTTTTTCACATTTTCTTCTATAAAACATCACGACGGTCAATCGGGCACTTCCGTGCTGTGGAATATAAATTACTGAATTAGTTTAACTGCCTTTTACCTATTTTCACGATTTTAATATAAACAAATGGGTACTACATCAATTTTTCACTGGCCATGGGAGAATTCCTAGAAAATTATATGGACTCGGCAGAGCGGTAAATTTTAACGCGTAATATAATCCATCCTAATTATCATTGGATAAACAAAAACTAGAAAACATGTCGTTAATATTATTCATATCATGTAAAACTCATGTTTGGTCATAAAATAGAGCAGATGGATATCCGTAATGTGAACACATATCTTAACCTCTTTACGGTCACGCTATAGAGCGACCGCTCAGCAACACAGTGACGGTTACTTGAGTAATACTAAGCTGTGTAGTAATACATCCACAGTAGGCACTCAAAACCGTTCAGAAATAACGGCAGTTATATTCGGCATATCCAAGAAGTTATTCGCGCAGAACATTTCGGCGGATATCTTCGTCATGTGCACGGTGTTACGCACTATGCCTCACGGATATATACGTCATAAGCACTAAAAAGGTGAATAGATTTTTTCACGAAAATTGTTTGTCAAACAATTGCTCAACTTACTGGGCATCCAGATCTACATTTGTGGGTATTTCAAAATCTGGCATATAAAAGATGTGAACCGGTATTTACTGAACTGCTAGACGCGCTTGTTAGAAAAGTATTATACTATACGTCTCTACAATAAAAATACGACAACTCTGAATTCTCATTGTTCGGGTTTACAAAGTGCGACGAGTTTTTTATGCTTATAAATATACTTGTGAGTGGGGCACATAGATTTTCTTAACGGAAAATATATTTTCGCTGATTATTTTTCATGTAAATTAGTAGACAGTAAGTCGTCTATCTAAGATTGGGTAACCAGTCTAATTCTTTTAGATTATTAAAACTGCGGCACCAAAATACTTACAATCACTAATTTATATATAAATATATTTTTAAAATAGTGTTTTTTTTATTTTTCTTTCTGGAATCATAAAAGATACGATACGCTTAAATTATATTTTTATATCGTGTATTTCGATAGAAGTTGTTGCTTGTTTCTTTTTGCTACTAAAGAATGCTTTTTAAACATCCAAAAATATTCATGTAAACATTTCTAAAAACATTTCTCAGTAATACCTACAAATGACATTTAGAACTATACCTGTGTATGGGAGATCAATCAGATTTTTATATATTAATATTTATTTCATTCCTAAATATATTTTTTATACAGGGCAAACATTTTTTATAAACAAAGATGTGAAGATGATATTATACAAATGGTTTTTTTGTCTTCGTTTCATTTTTTTGCATATACGGGCCGTGTGTATGCAAAATATTTTAATATACATTAAATAATTTTATAACTTCCGATCGCTTTCCACCAGTAAAAATTAATTTTATCAATCTCAGTTGAAATTATTTCCTTAACTAATGTTATTATTACATTAAAACAATATGTTGACCTTACAATATATAAATATTATAATATATAAATTCCTCAGTGTAGCATGCCCAAATTCAATCACCCGTATAATCCAACTAATCAACCCTTAAAGCAGTTGAGATTTCCTGCCCTCGGGGAATAAATATGGACAAGAAGGGGTTGAAGGCGAATGTGGATTTTGCGACCACTGGGTTATAAATTGCAGGGCTAAGAACCAGAAAACAACCTTCATAGGTTCTTAAGCAGTAATTCGCAACAAAAGGATTGTGACTTAAGAAATAAAAGAAACATCTTAGTACGTATTTAGGTTTAAATATAATAATGAGCGTAATGAACGATGCCGTAATAGCTTGTCTGCATACAAAATAATTACTTAATTATTTTTTATATACACAAAATTTGTTAGGAGTGACTTTATTTTTTATATACACAGAAAAATAATATTCCACAAAACGTTGTTTACGTTTAAACTTCATACAAATCAATTTCGGTAAAAATAGGGCACATTATGAAAGGTTTAAATATTAATAGAACATTAGCAATTTCGAGTGATATATTTGCCAACCAATTAGGTCGATGTTATAGATAAAAATGTACATCAAGATGTATCTGTATGACAAAATAATTCGGCTCAAAACTCAAATAAATCTATATTTATTAAACTCACTAATTAGTAGCCTCTGTCAATTACGGGAATTGAAATTATCAGTATTGTAACGAAATAAATCTGAATTCTAAGAACGATTTATAAAAATTTAAATCTGTGCAAATTGTCGATTTTTGCACTATAAAACTTTCAAAAATATCATAGAATTTTCAATTCATTTGAGATCTTTTATTGCGTGATATGAAATTGTGGGCGAAAATTCCTGAGCGATTTGTAATCGTGGTATTTACCAAATTAGTTACTCATTCGTTTTTATCACAAGGGATAAATTAATCAATGCTTAACTCTATAGTTTTTTTCGATTATATTAAAATTTTACTTATGAATTGGTAAACTTGTTTATATTTTCATTACTGATAATATTTTACTTGTAAATTAGTGATAAACATCTGTCGTAGTGTAAAACTTAACTAATTATAACATGTCTAAGTTGCTTAAAGTATGTAACTGATTAAATAAAATGATATAAAATAAACCTTTTATATTAACAATAGAAAACTATTTTTTTACTATACAGAGTGATGTGAAGTTATCGTAGTGAAAATATTGTTCGTTATTCAGATAATTTGCACGACATTAATGTTATCTGATTCACAATGAAATTGCTTTTACAAACGTGTAGTAATAAATTTAATTTTCATAACGCACGCATAAATATGTGTTTCAAAGATTTACACAGTTTGTTATACCTTAAAATAAAATAAATATGTTTATTATTCTTAACTAAATTAAAAATAACTGCATTAAAAGGCAAGATATTTTTTAAATAATCCGCTAAATAACTCAAAACAGATAAAATAATATAACATATTTATTATTGCAAGTAAAATTATATTTTTATATTTATGCTTACATACAAATGCTTCAGAGTCGGAGATTGTAAATTTGTATCACATAGCTGTAATATTTAAAAAAATTCACTAGTCTGTGATTATATGGAATAAGCTTAAAATTAATACTCGTTTAAACATCTCACAAAACAGTCTTAAAAGTATGAAGATCTATATACTCCATTTCTGAGGTGATTATTTTCATTATTGAGGTGAATATCCATATGGTCTACTTTTGAAGCGCACATGGTAAAATGAAATACGCCAAATATGTTTTGAACTTTATTGATATCCTGATCGGCTGTTACTTTCTTTAAAAATATTTACTTATTTTTTTCATTAGTTAATGCTTATGTCATTTTATAAGCATAAATCCATACACATACATTGTGCTTTTATGAAAAAAAATCATATGGACAATCTCACAACTTGTCTGGTATTTCTATCTAATTAACTCTTAAAACCTTATTTTTAATTTCTGTTTAAAAAAATTAGCCACATCCTTAAAACATTAGCCTTGTAAGCTTAATATTAGACTTTTAATATAAACTATTTTTAAGCTTTATGAAACAGCACTTTACCTACAATTTAAAAAAATAAAGAATCATAACACTTATTTAAATATTTAAAATAAATTTATTGTGCAATTTATGCGTAACTCATTCATACATGTAACGTCACAAGAAAATATTTGAAAAATACATACAACGCTTTTTTATTTCTAAATCGGATCCTAAAAAAGATTTGTCATAGCTGAATTATCATTTTATATACCCACCCTCTGGCTAGAATAAAGTAAATGATATGAGATTTGCTGACCATGAACTAAACCTGCAATGATATTGAACGGAACTGAGGCATATAATATATTATAATATATTGAAAGCAGTAATATAATTTTCACATAAAATGTATATAACATTGCCTTTATTTCCATGCGACTTTGCTATCAAATAGTTTTTTATTTGTTTATGCCATGTTCGTTCCAAAAGTGGAGCATATGAATCAACAGTGTGAAGATTTCCACTCTGAAAATGGAGTATGTGGATCTCTGCAATATGAACACGTTTTGACAGATTATGTTTTACGAGAACCGTTTGTTAGATAATTCTTCAGCTCAATTAGCATCCAGTCCTGTATTTTGGATTTTTTAACATCCGACAGATGTAGAAATCAATCTAACATCCCCAATTTGTTAGGCGTGCATTTTAGCTTCTATGCTACCGGCTCAATGGTAGAGGATATTTTTGTTTATTATTATGCAATGCAATAGAAAAAAAGGGTTAGTATAATTTGGTTTTTTATTATTTTCACCTTGATATGTTATTCTTATAGTCGAGTAAATATCATCCCATTGACCAAGGAGTAAGCACGCGCGCTTTAAGCCTTGTCTTGAAATCCAAAGATCCAGTACTGCGTGGTTGATTAATTGAAGAATCGGTCTAGAGCTAGTTTTTGATTAGAGGCTAATTAAAATTAGTCTTGCAGATATACAATACATTGCAAAGGTTCATACATTTTTGGGATATATACATGATTAGAATTTGAAAATATTTGTACTTTATCTATGTCTCTATGTTTTTTGGGACAAGGGTTGTTACAATTATATAAAATTCATATGTTACGTTTTTGGAAAGAACACGGTAAAAAAAAATATTCAAAAAAAAATACTAATTTTCTAGTCTTACAGCCAGATTAATATGTTATTATGAAAAATTATACTATTTTCAATGTCTTGTTTATTTTTTCTGGTAGATATTTTCTGTTTGATAATATTATACGAGTGTTTAATCTGCGTCACAGGAGGAATGGCTGAAATATGACATGTTTTATGGAAATGTTTGGCCGTAAAAATGTTTTTTTCTGCTTCAAATTCTAAGAACATGTCGTTTTACCGTGTCAAAAGTAGGAAACATTCCTTTTTATATTAAAATACAATACACATCCGCTGGTAAAGGTATTGCTTTTTTGATAGTAGTTTTTGGGATGTTCACGACGATACAAAAATTTGAAAATAAATCTTCTCCTTTCAGTCGTTCAGAATATTTTTAATAAAAAAAACACATCTCATTCTCATTGAAACATAAGAAAAGAACTACTTAAATCGATTTAACATTTAGTTGAGGAAATCTCCTTCGAATTATCACTACTATTATAAAAAAAAAGACTCCGTTAGTAAAATGATAAGTGCTACATTCCCCATGTTTGATACTGATAACTGTGATTTCAAATTGCATAGCTTTATAAAAACAAATTTACGCAAAGTGCCAATGGAGTGCGTGCATTTTTATTTTAGTCTACAATACTATATGAAATTTGGCGAAAGAGAAATACGATATTTTTAAGTTGAAGATAAATAAAAAACTCACAGTGGGTGTAATCTGCTTACTATAGAATTAATCAGCCTTAAGTTACAAAACTTCACGTCAAATGTTGATGGTAATGCAAAATCAGAAATTGTATGACAGATATATGATCAGCAACTGTGAAATTTTATATTTTAATATCAATCTAGTTATCCTATTTCTTTACTCGAAAGAATACTAATATTTGTATAGATTCTTTTTAGTAAAATAGTATGTTATAATGAGAATGTGCACGTTTTCAGTTGCTTGATGCATTTAGTGATCAGCATCATACAGTAAAATCATTTTTTAAACATCTGTTCTAAGAAGAGATAAATCGTGCATTAACATATCTTAATGTTTTCATTTGTACTGATGTCGATTATTAAGAACAAAATTATGACGTTTTTAGCTTTACTGGGATAAGATATTTTTGGATAATTGGTTGGAGTAGAGAAACAAATAGTTGCTTATTATAGTTTAATCAATAGGATAACATCAAAATAGTAGTATTTGTCTGTAATACTGTAATGAATTTATTAAGGAAGTGTGGCGTACATAAATTGATTCCATTCGGCCATTGCTATACAAACTATTTGACAGCTAGTAATGTACACACAAGTGAACTGTCATGCATATCGCTGACAAGTGCAACAACATTAAATAATAA
>JAGVSQ010006894.1:2780-15849 GCA_022683975.1 Rhyacophila evoluta | reverse complement strand
AGAGGAGTATATCGATCTCCGCAATGTGAAGACGACTTGACAGATTATTTTTTTAATACATAACATTAAGAAACATTTACTTAAATGAAAACACTGGATTTTAAAATTAATTAAATATTTTTATTAAGAATTAGTCAAAAATGTTTAGCTACTACGCATTATGATAACGGAAAAATTAACATTTCAATTAAATTTATTTTGAAATAACCTTCCGTTTTAAATATCTATGAACTACGTAATCTCTGAGTTTGCCTGGTCGATTATCCTACACTTGTATTAAGAATATCGTATGTCAAGTTTATGGTTCAATTTATTTGTATATTAACAATAGTGAGCACTCTATTTTATATGATCCTTGATAATAATTGAGAATTGCCTAATAACGCTTTATTTTTTTGTAAATGTGGTCATTCAATCAAAATTTTATCGGTCTTTTAAATTTGTAAATTTATATACTTTTGGATCTTATGAACATTGTGAGATTAAATATTATAATCAGCGTTTGACTTATTATACAAAGTTTTTTCACTTCATTTATAACGATAAATTAAAATTTAATAAAAAATATCGTTTGATTTATTGCTTACTCGTCTTTTAAAGCTACTTAAATACAATGATTGATATAATAATGAAACCCTTAAAAGCGTTTTTAGAAGCCGCCCTGAAGGAATCTCGAGTTAACGAAAGAAGCAATTGAGAAATATCCAATGAATCGACAAATTCTCAAGGCCAAAAAACGACGTTAACTTTTCGCGCCAATTTCACAATTTAGCGAAGCGCTGAGCTGCCACCGGCGTGAAGTGTGTCGCGAAATATGTAATACGATGTGTTCGGATGCGGAAACGGCAATCTACGCTAGCGTTAAACAAATTCGATTTTAATGTCACGACCTTGTCGTTGCACGAGAGAAAATTTGGATAGCTGTGCATAAGCAACCGCCATTGCCGCGGAAACCGGAAACGTTGCTCAAGTTGCAGAAACCGTCATCAAAATTTGAATAAGGAACAAATGTCGAAAATGAGGTTAAATTGCTGTAAATATTATCAAACACGTATCTAAATCTAGATCCACCTAAGTCTTTATTAATTTAACAGCTAGATTTAGATTTATTAGATCTGTTTAACACGTAAAACATAAGAATATTATTATAAATTTATCAAAAATAATTATTGTCAAGCATTTGGTAATTGTGATAATTATTATCTCTTCCATACCTTAATTTTATAAAACTGAGTTCTCAACAAATGAAAATGTCTATAAAATAAGGCAAAATTTTCAGGTTAGGTTTTTCATTTCTTAAAATTGAATATTTCTTAATTATTACATACAATTATATTCTGGTAGCTAAGAGGTTAGCGTATGCATTTTAAAGCCGAAGATTACGGATTTGATTACGGACAGCTCATATAAAAGATTTTAAAATTTAAACATCTTGGACTGGATACCAAATGTATAATACAATTATCCAACACATTTTTTCTGGCAAAAAGTCTGCTCACACACTCATTGGTAATGCAGAAATTCATATATATACATACTTCATTTTTGGAGTGGTCATCTTCATACTGTTAAGATCCACATGACATAATTCGACGCGGATATGGTATAAACAAAACAAAATAAACAATTATTTCAGGTATAATTATTTGTAATATAAATGTGAGTTTTTGATGAAATTTTTAAGTAGAACCTACGATAAACAAATAAAAAGGTAGTACCACAATCTTTAAGTTATACACACTTCAAAAGTATTATTTAAAAGTTTTCATATGTGTTAATGTAAAACATTTCGGTATGTAATATTTCCACATGTAAAATTTGGTTCATTAGAGTAAGAAGTTTTCATTCATATTAAATATATTTAATTATTGTTGTAATAAAAACATTTAATTTGATCGCCAGTAATGTGTAAAGATAAGAAAAGTTTTGTTAAATTTATGTGACGTGAGAACATAAATTCCAACTTCAATTTCAATCAAAAACTTTGTAAAATCTTTTACTCATGCTTATGAATAATTAATTGTGAAGAAGATTCTTACAATACTCTATAAAATGTAAGTCAATTCTTTTCATAAATTTATAAAGTAATCAAAATTTAACAATTTTATACAATATTTAAAACTTGGAAAAGCCCGTTTTCAGAATAAAAATACCTTACATAGTATAATATACAATTAACTAACGTACAAAAATATGACTGTTTTATCATTTTAAAGATAAACAAGATTAATGCGTTCTTAAGATCATATTTTACAATAAAATTTGGAAAAAATTATTTCATTTTAACAAAAAACATATTGTAAGTTAGAAATAGTTATTCACTTCAATATATTCTTGATACCAGATTACAATTAATATTAATTCAATTGATTTTATAGAGAGATTGAATCTATGAATGATCATACCTTTAACGTATACATGGAAGCAATAACCAATTAACAATTATACTCTATTTTTTTTAAACAAAAAAGTTACATAGGTTGCGGAGTGGACTTGTATTACGCATACATATTTATCGTAATGAAAACTAATTCATTTGCCGTGTCATTTGCAAAAAAGTTGACTTTAATTGTAATTGCTGATCTCGCAAATTTCTTTTTAATCTACAAAAAAAATGATCTATAATGTATCTCGTTTTGGGTTCAATTTGTTAGGAGATGTTTATCAAAGTTTTCAGTGATTAACACTATATATTTCTAGCCAAATACGGATATAAATTGTGAAAATTGTCATGTGGGTTCGTTACTCACGCGCCTTTGTCGCAATGATAATAATTTACATCGCGGGATAAATTTTCGCATCCGTTGTGCACGCCGATTCCCAACTGATAAAATGCGCGCGTAAATCACCGCCGGGAGGCGAGCGAGACGAGATAAAACGGATAATTTGAGCAAGGGTAGGTAAACAAACATCATTACGGCACGCCATACAATGGCCAAGTATTATTTATCGCCGCAAAATTAAACCGAAACTTGTATCGTTTAACCCCCTTGGGAGCAAATACTGCTGTAGATGTGTAACATAAGCGAGGCTCGGAGTGGGAAGGTGTTAAAGTCCCAGCGTTATTGATTTTTACCAGGCAGGTAACTTTTGTTTCGTTAATAACCATATTCATCGGGTTAAATTAAACGTAGACCTCATTTCATACAATATCATAAAATAATACTTTTTTTATTAAATAAAATGTAATATTTTCACAACAGGATGCTGCTTACTTATATAACACATTACAAATAATTAAAAAATATTTATAAAAATGCCGCTATGTTTGAATATTATACGATTTTTAAATTCATAGTAAATATTATCGTTGTGTAAGCAAATAATGTTTTTATGTATAATATATTTTTATTTTTAAGGTTTCATAAGTAAGCACAAATATTATTTTTACAACTCAAGGTAATAAATCTTACAAGAGGAAATTGCTTGATGTTAAATAGGTGGTGATCAATATTCCGGATCCTTCTGTATCCAAATAAATTTTGAAATCTTGGAAATGAATAAAATAACAAATTATTTTTATGTAAGTTTTGTACATTTTCATTTTATGATTGTCATATTTGGAACAAATATTAACTTTTGATATAGATTTGCATACATTTCAATTGTGTTATAAAAATAATGAATTTACCATATAGAATATGTGAGTTATATATATTATAACATTTGAAAGTTTCCATTTATTTTGTTAATTTAGTTACATTTTGCATGAACCATTTTTAATCAGTGATGTAAATTACTTTAAAGCTATTATTATTCTAAATTGGGAAAAAATATATACTTGTGGTAATTAAACATGATGTAATTACTCAAATTTGGGTAGCGGCATACTGAAGGAGAAAAAGTTAAAATATAATTGCGGAAAAAAACGTAAAATTTATACAATTCATCATTAGGGAAAAAAATGTATGAAAAGGTTTAAAAAAAACCTCTCATTGTATAAACATAAACCAAAAAAGGATCACGCTTTTTGTACAAAGACGGAATAAGATAAAATTTGTAATATTTTTTTATGGCCGCCACAGATGCAAACAAGCTTTATGCGAAAATAAAATGATGCCAGGTATTACGAGTGTTATATTATTTGAATGTTATTCGTGACAAATAAATATGAGTATCATCACAAGAAGTTGATAGAATAATATATCAACAAAAAATATTATCTGATGAAATTATCATTTAGAAATATATGTCAAAAAAACATGTATTTTTTTTTTAAGTTTGGGTTTAATCCACTAGCCATATTTTAAATCTGTTTAAAGTATGCAAAGAAGTTTAAGCACTCTTGACCTTAACTATTTACCGGAATAAGTATTTCAATTTATTATAAGTTATTGTTAAGTACTATTATTTTTTTTAAATAAAATAATAAGTTACGCGCAAAAAAAAATAGATTTAAAAACTTTGATACAATAGGAATCAATATGAGTCATGTAAGTAAGTCAGTCTATTTAATTTTTTAATAATTATTCTTGAATCATGTATCGAAATTGATATCATCTTTTACAAATATTCTAAATGAATGTGAAATCTCTTAAATATACAATAATATAACCATGACACATAATGAGACACGTGTTATAGTAGTATAATCTAATCTAAGACGGTACATCAAAACGTTAAAGTGAGACTGAGTAATTTTTTGAAAAAAATCGGAAATAGAAGTCATGCTTAGACCCAAAGTCCTTTATCAAAGTGGTTTACCATTTTTTTAAGACAGCGAAAAAGATTGGCCATGCTTGAAGAGCCGAATTTCAACAGAAATGGATCAAAGAGTAGCATTAAATCACATTGCAAGCCGATATTTCTAAAACTAAAGAATTTTGTAACACTGACAAATATGCGAGACAATTTTTTGCTTATGAATCTAATCATTATTATGTATTTTTTGCCAATATTGCGTTATATAATATATTATAAAGACAGTTTTTAAAGACAATATTGACAGAGACATGTCGATTAATCTCATTTTTTTTGTTCATTAGAGATATAAACAATAAAGTTTTCATTGATTTATATTAAATAACATACACCATTGATTAAGAAGATTTCAAACTATAAAATGGTGTACGCTTTTATTGGATAGATTTGTAATTTCATGCAACTAATTTTACAAAGAAAAACATACTATTTTTTTTGTGTTTTAGCCAGGGATAGCGATTTCGATATAAATTCTTTAAATATGATACGTGGCACAAAAAACAAAAATAGTTCAGTTAAAATAGTTGATAAAACTAGCCGTTTATTTTGTTTGTCTTCGGTATAAAATTTGGCATTTTAGCCAACTATTGGCCATCAATAAAAATAATTTTCTTTGTTCAGTGAAATTTTTGGATGGAAAAGGAGAAAAAAGTCACCTTGGATGAGAGCAGCTATTTCATAAGACCAATTTCGGCCTTTGCTTGTAGTTTTCTCTATAAAAACTTATCTGCTTAGGAACCTTTTTGGCGGAATGGTCCCACACAGTAAACTAAGTTTGCGGAAATTGCTAAATAAATAGAACAACCCGCTCCAAAGAAACGACAACTTCAAAGAACATTCAGTAATTGCGGCAATGTCAAAAGCTCAAAGAAAAAAAAGAATAAGCCAAATTGTACTTCTTTAAGAAGAAAATTAAGTTTATTACTCGCTACTTTTATGCTATTTAAATGAAGATTAAATTAAAACACTTTTTAAGCAACGCTTAGCCCTAATGTCATGCTTAAATGAGAGTGAATTGTAATATTTTTCTATGTATGTCATCTTCTGTGAATGAAATATACACATAATAGTGGTTAGCAAAAAGCAGTTATCCCACAGCGTAAAATATACTAATACTTATGGATTTCTATATCTATAACAAAATAAGTATTTTAAGTAGTAGTTGAAATAATGACAAATAGTCGTTATAAAATTATAATTTACTTTATGGCTTAAAATGCAAAAAAAATTAACTCTCAATTTATAATTATCATGCTATACTATTTATTATACTACGTGTAACGGAATTTTACTGTCTTAAAAAGTTATTAAATATTTTCAACATGTATCCAAGTGAGCTACGGAATACTTTCATGACTTTGAAGGACACGGAAATATTGACTAACGGCAGAGGTTTTCGGTGATTTCTATATAACCTACTTATAGGAGTGATAGAAAATTAGGGGAAAAATAATATTTTATTTTGATAACCACATAGAAGTCAGATTAAGAGACGGGAAATATATTGAAAATAAAAATATTATAAACGAAAATTTAACTATTACATCCGATCATATGATTAATTTTATCGAAGTTAGCGTGTATTTAAATATTGTGTTTATAAAAGCTCTTCTAATATTCAACGCAATTACTCTTTGTTCGAACATGTCACATCTTTCATTCAGTTTTTTATAAATTAAATTTAAAATATTAAAAAAAACGTTTACGAATTTAAAAATCCGTAGGATTAAAAATCGCTCCATTTAAAAATACACGGAGCGGCAGGCAATGCAAATTTTATAAGCAAAACAGTGTTTTTAATTAAGTTGATTGTAAATAATCAAAAAAGGACGTCGCAGCTCGCGTCTCCCGGGGCCTAAAATATTAATCATCTAAAATTAAACGTTTTCATTAGAGAAACTCCAATCAGGAGATGGGCGGAATTGCCAAAGCGACCGTCTAGTTAAGAATATTCCATTTCAAGAGAAAATAAGAGGTCCGTATAAGCCACGAGCTTTGAAGGTGCCGAGGATTACAGCCCGGGAAATAAAATGACTTAACAGTGACCGACGAAAATTTCTCACATCGCTTCAGAGCGAAACCATGCCCTTACTTATTGTTATGTGGTACCGATTCCAAAGTCTTGCTTAATCTAAAAAATAAAAATAATGAAGTCAGTATTTTTTTTAAATATATATTACATTATATAAAAAAATTATATATTTTTACAAAAGTTTAATTTTGACGGATCTTTATTTCCACTCTTTTGTTTTGATAAGCTCAAAAATAAGCATATTAACAAAAAATAAATTTCTTTATAAATGATAAACTTTACTGTCTTCCTAAATTGATTCTTATAATTACTAATATGGAACTAGATTACTTATTATGAATAAATTTAATCTACAAGCTTGCTTTACCATTAAAAATTACTAATTAATTTAATAAAACATAAAATCATAAACAGCTAAGAAGTGAGACATGAGTAGAAATAATATTTCTAGCACTGAAAAGTGATACACAT
The DNA here is from genome assembly GCA_022683975.1 of Rhyacophila evoluta. Classification (NCBI taxonomy): domain Eukaryota; kingdom Metazoa; phylum Arthropoda; class Insecta; order Trichoptera; family Rhyacophilidae; genus Rhyacophila; species Rhyacophila evoluta. Next base: position 8,645 of record JAGVSQ010006894.1, on the reverse strand, counting down.
TGTAGTTTACTGTTATTTTACAATGTTAGTGATCTCACTGTTTTGATAATAATACAATTTATTATGTCACGGTAATATGAGATACTACAAAAACGTATTTAATCTTCAGTTAAAGTAACAGTGGTTGTTAATATTATTGCCTTAAAACTTTATGTTTATTTATGTGCATTAGCAGCTGTGAATTAAAAAAAAATGACGTTAAGGTAAAAACGCAACGGAAATAAAAAAAAATAAAAAAATACTATTTCAAATTCATAATAAGAGAAAAAAAGGGTATACAAACGTAAAAAAGGTATTTATGAATATTTATAAATTTTACTTGACATTTAATTGTCAATTACTCCAAATTATTGATATGGAACAAAACTCTGCGCTTCGAATTGGCACTAGAGGTATAACTTTGACTACTTGGCTTTACATATATTATTATACATTAGAGATAATCTATAGGGTATATTAGGTGGAATGGGTTGTGCAAATTCATATTTTTGCCATATTTTGTGCTATATTCCAATTAAAATACCAAAGACGATTAAACATATGAAACGTGACATATTGTATTCTTGTACAAGTCATTTAATATATGATAATAGTCGTATTAATCTGAATTCAACACATGTTTGACAAAGTTAAAAAAAAAAGATTTTACTGAAATAAATATATTAATTTGAGGTTTGGTCAATTGATAAGAAATGTTTTCGAACTGATTTCAGGTCATAAATTTGTTCCTAAAAAGATGTAATTGACAAATTTTTTTCGATACGGCTTTAGGTATGAACAGAAGTATATGTAATTATGAAGTTTTACACTGATTGTAATGTTTAAAATACACTGACCCATGTTGTTAGGAAGAAATAAGTTTCATACCACTGCTTTATAGGACATAGTTGAACCTTAAACTTAAATGGAATCCCAACTTAGCCTTTATTTGATTTCGTGTGGACCTCAAGTACTAGAAAATAAACATGAAAGGTTTTTTTGGGACATTCGATGAAATTTACTGGTCGGATTTGTATAAAAGACAATTTTCATATGCTAAATGATAGACAAACATACAAAAGTGCCTTAAATATTGTTGTTTTAAATAATTTTATAAATATGTATGAGTTATTTATTATGAAGTAATTTTAGGTGCCATTTTAATAAACCGTATAATGTGTATAAACTGAGATTCATTTTGTATCAATAATAATTTATTTGAACAGAAAATTTTTCGATTATTATTTTGAACAAAGGATATTATACATTTTATAAATCGCCTGAAAGTATTAAAAAACATAAATTAAAAAGAGAGTAGAACTTTTATTGAATCACAGCTTAGTTTTAATCTTTCCCAAAAAAAAAAAAAATTACATTAACAATCACTCCTCCCTTTTTTATTGCTGTATATTTGTCTAAACGAGATTATAATAATATCCATTTACACTCTAAAAAAATGCACAGACTTCATTATTTAATACACAATATGTTAAAATACGGACGACGTGATACTTAAAAAGGGATGCAGGATACGCATTTTTTCTACGCACCCTTTTCTACGCCCCAATGGCCGACATTACATAACCCTCTGTATAAATGTACTTGTATATTCTGTAGAATACGAAAATAATAAACAGTCACAATATATTAAGTCACATAATTACTTCAAATTTTATCCGATAAAAATGTGTTTGACTATTTCGAAGTAAACTTATTTTAAGACCAATAATAATTTTACGTAAACTGTATATTTATTTTTATAGCGTACCTCAGTAGTTAATGCTAAATTAAAATATATATTGTGGTATATCCATCACCTCAATAAAAAATATGTATTGAATGATTGTATCTTATTGTCAGTCTAATTGTACATACTAAAATTTAAAATGGTCTATAAAAATACGGTTTTAGCATTATATAGTAGTATTTATTACATGTTATGGCAATGTTATTAACACAAATTATTCCTCGAGTTTGAAAAAGCACGCACTTTGGTATCGGACGTCGCTATTACCGATTCTATGTGACAACATTTAAATAAAGACACGAAGAAATGATAAATTGAATTGAGAAATTTGCTTATGGGACCATTTTTACAGTATAAATATAAATATAGCCAATTTCCGGTGAAAATATATTTACTCTGTATTTAAAGAACATGAATTTCTTCAATGCAAAGGTTTATTTTGACCGGTTTTTCATGTGAATTTATTATCAGTCGACATGGAATTTTTCATTTTTTTTCTTTGGAGCAGCTTAATTTGAAATAGAAGAATACGTTTCTGTTTCAATTTTTTATCGGTCACAGTAGTCACAAATACGTGGTATTATGATAGTATGCTTAATAAATAATAATAGTCGCTTACAAATTTTAACGCTAATTGTTTCATTAAATAAAAATCGATCGCAGTATTTTTGTTTCAATATTTTGAAAGGGTATTTCCTCTTTTTCTTCTTCTTTAATACTTTCTCCCTAAGTGGAGCATATGGACACCAAGTGTCACCTCCAAGAATCCCTGTCGTTCGCCAGTATTCTTGCATCCTCCGCCGAATACATTCTATAAATAGTATTTAGCGGCATTCCGGGACGCTGAGATCAGTCGGTTTAAAGTGTAAGGAGGTCTGGTTCAGAATTTCCTGAGACATCTGCAATATGTGGCCGATCAAGGTCCAGAGTCGCAGCTTCACTTTGTCAGTGATAAATGGCTGCGTGAAAGAGTATTTATATATCACAAACTCAAATACTCACACTTAAAAGTGTAAAATTAGTGATAAAAAGAAAAATTGTAGTTTATTCTGTTGTGAAAAAAAATAAAATCATGTGAATTATTTTTGTAAAAATCACGAATTATGACTATTTTGTGGCCGACTGTGTATAATAAAGCATATTCATTGAATGATTTTTACAAGAAAATCTGACAGCAGTCGCAAAAATTCCTCAATAAAAATAATTGAGTAGCGCACTATCTTTCCCCGGTTAGGCCTCCCTCTCCGCTTTGGATTTATGTTGGCATAAAAACGAGACTGCGCAAGATAAAGATTTTTCCAGCGAGCTTAACTTTTCTGATGAACGATATAAAAAAAATGTCGTTTCCAAAATTTGCGCAATATCCTGCGTCTAATATATTTTGAAAAACGAATGAATATAGAAAAGTTTTTCCCAAAAGTTATTTTTTTAAATTTATAAATTCTGAATAACGAACTAACATATCTTAAATTGCTTTCAATGAAGCGTATAAAATGAAATGATTTAACGCTGAAAATATGTGAAAGCTTTAAATATTTCAAAATATCAAAACAAGAAAGGACATATCAAACGGAAATTACGCAATTTAGAGATTTAAATAGAGTTACCCTTCAACTTAAATTATTGACATGAATAATAATTCATTTTATAAAAGTACCATAAACTTAGTAAAATATTTAAATGATTAAATAAGTAGAATAGATTATAACTTTACATATTATTGTCGAATTCTCTTTCGGTTTTGGGTCTCAAGTATATTTTTTTTGTCTTGATAACGTCATCCTAAAAGCTTATGTAAAATTTGTATCGCGAGTTAAATAAAATAGTAAAAAAGATCATATAATTTGATGAATAAGATTTAAATCATAACAAGTTATTTCATACTATTATTAATAATACATTTGAATATTAGTCATTTGCGGTAATGCATGAGTTGGTATTTTTGATTCATGTTTTTATATTTATTGATTCCGACTACTAATGTGTATATCTAAATTTATTTTTTAGATTTTGCAATTAGTGTCAACAATTGTAACTTAATACTCGCAAACACTAAAGAAAGCAATGGTAATTTTTTAATTTTATTAGAAAATATCAATTTCATTGAAAATACACAATTATTTGGTTTACTAACATTGTTGAGTGTAACTTAACACCTTAATATTTTAGCAATGTCAGTGAATAAAATAATCAGACCTACGAATAATATAAAATGTCTAACAAATCAGACAAAACGTAGTTAAATATTTATCAAAAAAAAAAAGATTTATCTGGAAATTATTTGGATAAAGTCTTATCATAAAAATATTTTTTATCGTATTTTTGTGTAAATTGTCTACAAACAAAGTGTGCTTTATTAAATATTCAGTGTTGTGAACATCAGTGAGTTACAAAATCAATTCAGTTACTGCCGGAATAGTAGAAAGAGATAAATGGTCATTCATTCAGACCATTCTTCTCAATAATGTCAGGAGCTATAAGGCATTTCTATGCTCTATAAAGAAAAAAGTATAATAGAAGAAAAGTACTACGAACAAAATATTGGTTCTTTAGACCGAACCAAAAAAATATAATAGTTAAATTATTGCATAGAATTCGAAATTTCTACCCTCACTTTAAAATATATCTACAATTATTTTAGCAGCTAGATCATCAATTTTTAAGATGAAAATATTACTTCATCAAGATGTTATGAAAACTAATTATATAAAACTAAAACTAAAAAACTAAATTTTGACACTTTTCAATATTTTATTATTTCATTTTGTACTAATTATAAAAACAAATATTATTAAAATATATGCTGAAAAATAAAAATGAATTTTGTTTTTTAGTTATATTTTATCGTTTTAATAGTACACTCGACTTTCTTTTTTTACGAGACATACGTGTTACGTAATATCGTGTAAAAATGTGTCCTTGTGGAAAAATCAATGGATATCAAAAAAATGAAATTATTTTTGTTTATTTTGTTATAATTTTATTAAATTAAAATACCTTAAAAAAATCGTAAAAAAAATTGTTTACTATCAGAGAGTAGACAAACCCACTTACGCACATTTGGTATTAGGAGATATTCAGAGTTTGGGTAATATTTCTTTTTAAATTTTCTGGCTTAACGGCCTTAAAAAAAATGGTGAATGTAGGTAGCACCGTGTTATTTTAAAACCGTGTAAAAAATAACTCGGTGTATAACGTAAAACAAATAAAGTTTTGTCTTAAATTTAATGTGACGTGAAAAAACTCTAGATTTCTCATTTTCAAAGGTTTTCCCAGATTGCTTCTTTAGTCACGTAAACCCTAAATACTCAATTATTTACGGAACATTGACCCGGTTTTAGTATAATTTAAGATTCTACGCACTACAACTACGTTTTATGTAAACATACTTTATGTACTACAATCATAATAAGTTAATACTCAAAATGCAATTCAGTTATTTAAAACTTGATGTGAGCGTCAGCATCATAATAAAATTATGGATGTATTTTCCATATTACTATTAATAAACTCTTAACATTATTATTTTAAGAAATCTTGTACCCTCTAAAAGCTCATTTTTATTTCCGTGATAGTATTTAAGATGACAAACATGATTTGATTACATACTCCAATTGTGTAGTGTTCTATAAAAACCTTCTTTTTTAGGAGATCCTATCAAAGAAAAACTTATACCTAATAAACCGAAAAAAGTAAAAATAAAAACAAACCAGTATAACCACTTTACGTTTTTCTGTGTACCCAATGTTCATGACAAAGACAAATGTTTTGCAATTTATTCTAATAGAATCACTACTCCTACTAAAAGAGAGTGAGGTTTATATAAATATTCTTGTACTATCCTTATATATTATACTATAATAAAAAAAAAACAATTTGAAAGCTTTATAATTCACGTATTGTTTTCATATTTAAGTTTTAAGGTGGATGAAATATAGACAGTTGAGAAAGCTTGTAAAAATATATAGTATTTAAATGTCAACGTTGAAGAAATATTATAAAACAAGATAATTATGAACATAAGGTTAATCAAATGATATAATTATTTGTAAAAGTAAAGGAGATTGACTTCATTCACATATACGGGACATTATTTTTTTTGCTCCAAAAGTCTTGATAATAAAATAATTTATAATCAA
>JAGVSQ010006893.1:0-15849 GCA_022683975.1 Rhyacophila evoluta | reverse complement strand
ACAGTGATCTCACATATGGAAGTTTACCAGTTTTAAATAATTCAGACTTTAAAATATATTTCATTCAATATTAGTCTAAAAGCTTGTATAACATTGCCTCTATTCGTTATGACTGTCTTACAATATGTTAAAAAAATAGATTGTCTCAAAACTACTTTATTTGAGTTGTTACAGTATAGAATTAGCACAGCGGTATGTAGATATATATGTAGTCATATTGTCGCAATGCTAGGGGTCACCGCTTTTGTTCAAAATATATAAAATCAATCAACTTTGTTAATATCTCAATTGCATGCTTTCAGCGTAATAGTTTCACTTCAAGTAGATCGTACTTAATAACTTTATACTGTATTAGATAGACTAGATATGAAAATCGTTAACGATAGAAGCGCAAGACAAGTTTCTTTTTTCAGCCCGAAAGTAGACTAAAGTAATAATGTGGAAAGAGAGTTATATCCAACTCTTACAGCATAGCGCCTGCAGTTTATAACCGCAAGCGCCATCTGTTAGCCAATTTTCAAATTACTATTATTGAATTGTATTGTTTATATTATATTTGACTTGAAAAGCTCAAATAATTAAATGGCCTTGTATATTTCATCTGTCAACGTTGTCGATAAAATACCTTCTTTTTATACTATTTCTTCTTTCATTTTCATCGAGTAAGAACGGTTTGATAATATGATAATTTTAAATCGGGAATTTCATAGAGTAAGCCCTGCCATATATGTAATACCTTCAAAAAATTTATAAAATACGCAAAATGGCAACCATTAATAAATATCTGAAACAATGTTTTATGAATTTGGGTAGACATTACTGTTTGACTAAAATCATCACATTGTTATTATTACATTTTATTCATTACTCATACATTTTTTTTTACATGAAATATTATAATTTTACTTAATATGTAGTGTCAAAACGTCTTGGCGTCCAGTTGGTGACGTCTAATTGGCGGCGCCCAACTGGTGGCGCATAAACGGCCGCGTCCAATCGGTGGTGCATAATCGGCGGCGCCTAGTTGGGTGACACTATCGCTCCCTTGGCAAGTCTTGATCTATATTATATATTAAAAAAAACAAAGATGTAAGCTATACATTGTAAGATAACAACTTCTTCTTGAACAGGTAGTACGTGGTTGAAATAGTATGGTAAATGCATCCTACATACATACGGGCTCGGGCAAGAAGCTACGGCTCTAAGATACTCGACTAATTACGCAATTACCCTCTCATGATAAATGAACGAGTAATGCGTCTATTAGGTACTTAGCTTCTTGCTTATAGTGTACATTGCAAAAGGATCAAGATGACTCATTTATTGCTTTTATATAAACTCTGCGGATAAAGTTTATATTAATATTTCTTCTCCACTAAATATAATATACATCAAAGATGTTTATTTCTATCATATAAATGTGGCTCACAATTTTTAAGAGCAGTTACTTAAATTACTGAAAGAAATTAGTTGATAGTTTATTTGCTTATGGCGCGTGTGTCGCGGATTAGAATGTCGTTACTGCATTTAAATTTCTTATTCTAGTACAGGTATAATTATGAGCATAGTAAATAAAAAACTACAAAAATAGCGTCACATTAAATATTCTACAAACTACGTTTTGTCTGTTAGAAAATTATTGTCTTTTATTTAAATTTAAGAATGAGTTTCTTACCCTTAAAGACCACGTACCAGACTAACAAAAATGATGATAATCAACATGACTAATTAATAATCCGGGAGGTTATATCTTCGTCTAACAAGCATCTCCAGTTATTTCATTTTGCTCCTTTTTCCAAGAGCTTGTTCATATAAAAAACATTCATCCAGCCATCAAACCCACGTTTTAAAACACTATCTTTCCTAAGGTGTCACGTCAGCCTATTTAAATGAACTGTGTAATCATTAGAGGTAATTAACACATCTTGTAGGATATACAAAATCTTGATATATAAGTTTTAAATTTCGTTACTATAGCAACGCTGTCTTTTATCAACTTGAATGTTTAACTGTTGTGATAATACACGATAATTATGTATGCGATTATACAGTGTTTTATTTAAAAATATATATTCATACTTCTACCGTGAATTTATAGTTACTAGCCTAAAACGTTAGAGCTCTTTTTATTTCTTCGCGTTAGAGCTAAACAACACAATCTTACATACCTGCGTATTAAATAAAACATTTGAAGTTGACAGTAAAGTTCATGCTTACGTTCACTCAAAACTGCGTAATAAATTTATCTAATACCGTAGTAAATTATTATCAGTAGTTCACAAATAATTACAAGTCTCGAATACAAATTAATTTATTGTCACCAAATCAGATATATTATTGTAAGTCGTATATATTTTAAATGACGTTAAGACAGATACGTCAAGTAAATTAATAATATTATTGAATAATTTAGTATTACAGTGTTTTGGACAACTATCTTTTTACGTCACAATCAAAATGACAGATAATATATCGCTTTTTATAGTATTATTGTATAATTTGATATACAATTTAGTATTTTTATAAAAATACTTTGATGAATGCATTTGTTTATATCATAATAAATTATAAACCATACTTGAATTGTACACAACGACCACTTGGTTGTAAGCTATGGGGATTGTCGATAAAATCAATTTTACCTTTATGGAAAAAAAACTATTTTTTAATACTATATTGTTTACTAACTGAGTTTATAATATGTAGCGACTAAATACATATTTAAATAGTTTATATTTCAAAATAAAATAATTATTTTAATGTTTGTAGCTCATTTATCGTCGATTGTATTTTTCTCCTATCACCTACCTACTGCCTTTTCCATTTCGATCTGCAATATATGATATTTAGGTACCATGTATATTACTTATCTTCTATCTCCTTCTATTATGAAAAATAGCTTAAGATATCATTAAATAAAGTATACTTACTTAGGTATTTAATACATAATTACATTACTTACACGTAATTGGTATGCAACACATAAGTATTTCCATACGTACAATAGATTAAAATATCAAACGTGACGTAAATATACTATAAAATATATTTAATTAATTCCTAATTTTTTTATAAAATTACTAATGATTTTCAAACATAAAACAATAATAAAAAATAATATTATAATTATTTTTTAGTACACATAAATATATATTACGATACTGATTCTAATATAAAAAGATTAATTTATAATGACTTGAAATAAAAAAGGCTACCATATTATGTAGTTTTTCGATTGTATTATATTCATATATATTTAAACATATTTGACTTAAAGCTCATTCGGGTTCAAATGAATGAAAGCTTTAACAAATATGTTGTTGATGGCATTAATAGTGGCTATAGTTATGAATGTATTGTTAATATATATTTATAATAACAATGTCTTCAAGTGGGCTAGAGGTTATCGCAGGCGCTTCTGAACTGAAGATTGCGGTTTCGATTCCCACAGATGCAGGACTGGATGTCCAATTGGTTGAGCAATTTAGTATTGGAAAAAAATCTGTCAATATACATGTTTTTACATTGCTGCGATACATATACTGAATTTTTAGAATGGACATATTCATATCCTTCATACTCTAGTTTTGGAACAAACTTGGTAAAATGCGTATTGCACGTGTTGTCTAGACCAGTGTTATTCAACCTATGGTCCACGAGTCAGTACCAATTTGTAAATTTCCTTTTTTGTTTGGAAAAAAGTCATAAATTACATGTTATGATTATGAGTAAATTCAACACGATACACAACATGATACATAAGTAGATAATAGTTTTTATATTTGCATTACCTATTCGCGAAATATTTCTCCCATTTTAACCGGTACGCGGGTGTAAAAAGGTTGAAAAACGCTGATATAGACAATCAGGTATTTAGTTCTGTACTATCATTTTGTAATGGCACTATATTTTTGGAATATTAATCGAAAAGGTTCAGCAACCAAACGGTTGGCACGCTATTTATCATATGAAATTATATTGTGAAGAAGTCATCAATTTTCTCAATCAAGTAGTACCCTATCTTCTATCGATGAATTCGATAAAATCCATAGCAGCTGCGGTATTCGAACCAGTAACCTCCGGCATCGAACCTCACGTGCCAACCTCTCAGTCACCATTTCCAATATTTATACTGTACATATAAGTAGCAAGTTGCTTGTATGTATTTCAAAACAACTTTGACGGAAACGAACGAGTTTTAATCACATTTTTTTTACGCGTAATTATTATAACGTGTAATTACACGTAATATTTATATTAATTTTCTACAAGAATTTTTTTAATCAAAATCATCATTTCAACATAAATGTGGGTTAGTACTATCTTTGCAATCTCCGTAATTGTTGCCATTTCGTGTTTTACGTAAAGATAATGATGTTTATGTCTAATTTATATGAGTAATTTACTGTTTCCCATGAGAGTGAAGTCAACCTACGTCTGAACGTATTCTTAATGTATTTTCTCTTAACCGACAATAATTTAAACTGGAACTAACAGAATTACTATAAGTATTTACAACATATTTGAAATATGCATTACTGACACAAACTTAACACGAATCTTTTTATTAAATGTGAAACTATAATTTGTAAGAGTGAAGACTTTTTCAGTACTCATAAACTTAAAATTAAGTCAGCTACAGACCATCATCGATATATTATTATTTTACTTTGAAGTTCGTGGCTATTTAAATTATTTATGAAAATTTGTAATTGTAACCGTACTAACACAAATATAAAATATAAACATACCCAAGAAAGCTTGATTTTTCTCACAACTCGTACGTTAATCGAATACATCAGATTTTGAATTATTTTAAACTTTTAAGAAATGAAAGATTAATTGAACAATCAAGCGTCATCCACCGTAATTATTTAAATTTAATTTTAATGTGTGATTTAAGTTTAGACAATATTGTCGTCATAAACTCACACTCTTTGAAAAGTATAACGACAAAATATTTTTTTTTTAATAAAAATATAGTGATATCAGAAGAAACTCACTATCCTATTAAGCTAGCTTAACAACATATAAAACTAGTGTAATTATGAAATAACTGCTTTCTTAATCGGAGTATAAAGAAAAAGGAACGTTATTAAAAATTAAATATAATTAAAATTATATATTTGAATATTTCGAATTATTTCAAAGATATTAATCGTTAATAAGATTTTCTCTAATTCATTAAATAGAAGACTATCTTTATATATACAAAATATAGTTGATAATATTATGTATTTGATGCTTTTAAAGGGCGTAAAATTCTGTTCAAACATTTCTTATATCGATCCAGTTTTATAATACCATTTTTAAAAGTTTACCTGCTTATAACGAAAGCTCTCAATAATTTCACTACTTAAGTAGAAGTTAATCGCTTGCTTGCACAGTTCGTAATAAGAAAAAAAGTTCAACTCTTAACGTAATGGTTCTTTAATTTTATGATACGGGGCTCAAAGTAGGGTTTTCTTAATGTAAAGTAAACTATATTATAGGGTTAATCATTTTAATTCGATTCTCAATGTAGGAAAGTATCAGATACTTCAGGTGTATACAACATTTAGAGATTTGTAAATTAAAATATGACGTGCTCTAACGTGTCTTCTTTTATTTGTATTAAGAACTTCGGTGTCGCAGATTAAAGGTTCCTCACAAACACAGCTGTAGTTTTTTAAAGTTCTACGCAGAACCATTGGGTGCCTAATGAAATGAAAAATTGTCTGAGAATTTATACTAACGAAAAAATCTATCAATATAAATTTTACAATTTACCACATTTCTGGAGTTAACGCATTCACATTGGAGAATCATATTCTTCTCTTTCGGAGCAGATATAGTATTAACTTAACCACAGTGAGTATTCAATTTAATGATAGTGAAAACTAATTTTCCTGGTCATCTTATAAATATAATTAATTTTAACTTTAAAGTTAAATTGCTCGTTGAGACAGCCTACAAAATTTTTGTATTCTATATAATTATTATGTATGGTAAGAACCTCGTTAGACGTAGGATTCGAATCCGCAATCTCCGGCACCAAGGCGAGCGCGATTACTTCTTCGCCACTAAGGAGACAAAAACTCAAGTTGTATACTTGATTCCCAATGGGTTGAACAATAGGCTTACACCGAATTTAATAAACTTTATAAAAATATCCACATGCTCCACGTTTATGAAAAATTATATGTACGTTATTCTTAAAATATACGAGTGTATAATGAGTATTCTGTCTAACAATATGATTAATTAAATATATTTTTTTTCATTAAATTTGACTACACTGAAAATCTGTTTCTAATCGTTTTATTGCACATCATACTTTCCACAATACGTAGGATCTAAGCTTATAATTATAGTACCGGTATAATTTAGAGAGAGCACCTTTCTATAATAAAGGTATTAAAATCGCGTTAGGATATATAGCTACTAAAATTGGAATTAATTAAAATCATATCAAAATATACACTATGAAAACTTCTTTCTGTATCACACATAAATCACATAAGGCACACTTATTATTAATTGTATAATGGATCATAGTGCTCTGTCTCCCCGATAGCGTAGAGGTTACCGTGAATGCCTCGCATCCGTGTAGTCCGGTTCTCACATCTGCTGGATTTTCAAAAATCTGAAAATGCAGAACTGGATCCAATTTTCCGACAACCAATTCTCGTGCAAAACAATCTGTCAAGCCATGCTTTCGGAGCAGACATCTTCTCGCTGCGTAGATCGATATGCTCCATTTTCGAAGTGGACATAATATAAAAAAAATGTCTATAGTGAGTTTTTGGTATGAGTTTGTAATACTGTATGGAATATAGTCTAAGAATGTCATAAATCAGGCATATATACTTTATGAACGCTATTTGATTTAAAAATGATTTTTCAGTACGAAATTTTGCCACGAGAAATACAAATTATTAAAATAATATCGATAGCCATAAATTGACAATACGTATAATACATTTGTAAAAATGTTCAAGAGAACCAAAAAACATTGGATCAGGAAATTGATGAAAATTTCACTCCAAAGTGTATTTCATTTTTACTAAATTTCTCCTGAAAAATTCAACAAATGTATGATACGCGTTGTCAACTTATAGTCATCAATATGCTTTGTTTTATTTTCAAAAAACAGACTTGATCACTGTAAGTATAGTAATATTATATCATATTAAAAAAATCCATACATTCAATCTACGTATTTAGTTATGCGTAATTTTAGTTGGATCAAGACTAATATTAAATAATTATGCATATTTGGATTCAACAGTTTAGGCTCTCAGTATAAGTGCACACACCTAGATTTAATTTTTCCTTTTCAATGATATAAAACAACAAAAAACTTTTTATAGTTTTAGTCTTACAATTTTAATTCTTGCAAAGACGCTCTGAAGCCAAAAAAAAAATATCTTTGAAATTATATATTTTTAAATTAATTCAAATCATAAACGTATTTCATGTGGTAGGTATGGTGTTTTCGATTTATTCATGACATTAAAACAAACTGTCATACACTAACAACATTTTATTGCTACTGTATATGAATAGCCTAAACAATTTTGAATAATCAATGCTGCAAAATATTAAATAACAATTAAAAATATATATTACGTCATATATTAGCATTAAAATACAATAGAATTTTGTTGATTAAGACATACATTAATATTATAAAATAACGAAATGAAATAAACTTATTTATTTTACCTCTAATTATTTTTAAAATGTTGTAAATTCGAGATATTACGCGTTGTGACTATAAATTGAATATTTGTATTTAGTATGGAAAAAATATTTTTAAAATGGTTATTAAAATATCAGCATCAATTATAAAGAAATTATACAAGTAGATAATGTGGTTATAACGTTAAACAAATCAGGATTCCAGGTAAATACACACAGAAGAGGTAACATCAAACCAGCAATTCTCAATATTTTTTACTTTAAAAAATGCTCTAAAACACTTGTATTCTTAACAAAATGTCAGTCCTCCATGTAGTTACAAATATTCTTGAATAGTGATGGCTGCCAGGTATTTGGTTTATATACATCAACTCGAAAATCTTCACGATTAAAAGATTTTTTTCACAGTATTTTACTGTCAGCCTATCGTTCAACTCACTGGACATAATATGGATTTTATATTTAAATATATATATCACCTTATAATGGATGAAACATTTGGTATTTTGATGGCCGAGTGCCGAAGGATCGCCCGATTTAAATCCGTAAATGACTATTAATTTAACATGTATTAACAATATACAATTGGAGGCGTATGTTGATCAATTAGATAATAACCAATTCTCCTGAGAAAATATTTGTCGTTCTATCCATATTCCCCATGTTTACGGAAACATTTAAATACACAAACATAAATTTATAGTTAATGGATTTATTAAAAATAAACTTCGACAAGTGTCAGGTGCTGTAAAAGTTTATCAAGCAGTCAGCAAGGTGCATCATGGCTGATAAACTAACTTGCAGACCTAATTTACCGAGATGCTTAATGTAAAATTAATTGTCTCTATCTTGGGGCATGAAATGTGTTGCAATAATACTTCGAAAAGGCACATGATAGTCATTAGAATAATATGTTATTACTTTACTGAAACTGGCCAGAATTATTAAATTTTTTCACAAGCTTCGCACGGCTAATTTGATAACGACCTACATATTGCTAATTTCTTAACTTTTCACTCGAAAATAATAATGTAAAAAAAGATGTTTGAGATACACAGATTGTTTTATAAGACAGTAAATTTGTCTGTTATTTCTATGTTATCTTATGTAACTATAATAATTGAAATTTTACAAAATTATATTAATTAGATAACGATGTGTATTTAATTATAATATAAGTAAAGAAACATTGAAAGCATATAATAATGCTTACATCATGTATTGTATGGCATATTATTTCCATTCGTTGGTCAAGTTAATGAGTGCGTATCTTTTGAATGTTTAGAAACAGGTTCAAACCTGGCAAATGGATAAGAGTGTAAACATTATAGATGTGCTACTGTACATCCGATAATTTTGACTCTTGGCTTACATAATATCTATATAAAATCTCTGTTGTATCACGAAGGTTCATGCTTATGCTTTATACTCAAATTGGACATGATATGTTTTTGTATATATCGGATTGATCAATTATCAACAAATGTATATTACTAGAAAATGTATGTAAGCTCAGGACATTGGTTGGCTCCTATCTGAGATTATTTATAGTAATTTAATCATGTCTACCCGGTGGCGCTAGTTGATAGCACGTGTGCCTAGTAATTGGGGGAATGCGGGTTCGATTCCCCACTTGTCAGATTTAAAAAAAACCAAAAATACAGGATTGGATACCCATCGAGTTGAGCAATTGTCTGACGAACAATGCTCGTGAAAAATAATCTGTCAAGACGTCTCCACATTGTGGAGATCCATATTCTCCACGTTCGGAATGCATATTTTCACACTGCGTAGATCCATATGCTCCATTTTCAGAGTGACCATGGTATAAGAAGAAGAAGAAGAATTTAATTATTATTACCGGTTTTACATAAAGTCAAACATTGGACTTTATTTTTTGAAAATATCTTAACTTAAATTGTTGTACGATATTGACTTAAAATTGCTTCGGATTTGAACATACCTTTCGCGATTTAGAAGCGTATATATATTCACAAATATAGTAATCAATATTGATGCATAAACTAAAAAAAATATAAAAAAAAAAAATTACAAATTAAATAGTAGTTATTCAAACATTTAAACAATCAAAAGGGACTTTTTTCGAACCACGCCTTTAATGTTCATTATACTCCAGGTAAATCAGTAGATATTACGATAATAAATCAATCATTATTAATATTCTTACATGCGTTTTGTTACTCTATAACTATGTATGTCGTAATTTAACCCATTGCTAACCAGACAAGTTGATTTCAAACATTTTCTCCAGTCAATTAAATATGTATTAGTTAATGATCTCCCTGCACGGGTAATGAAGTAATTTTGGTGTAATTTGAGCATTATCTAATGTTTTGCAATGTGAAAAGGTTTCGCTGAGCCTATAATATATTATACCCGTATCATTAAATACAGCATGTTTTAAAACGAATTACTTTATAAAATATTTAGTCTATACTAAATACATTGATTAATATACATTCTTTATATTATATTAAATAAATGCATATTTATTGCTTTATAATACAATTCGAACAATGGTATATTGGATTACTATTCGATATTTTTTGTACAATCTATAATCATAGTTTATTTAAAATCTACCAAACAAAATCGCGTGTTTCTCAAACTTTAAATATAGAGTAATATAAAGTTTTGTAGTTAGTGTAGCACTCAGATAATTTTTTTGAACTTTATTTACGAGCTGTAAGTAAATTTTTGTTTATACACGTATACAATTTTTAAATGATGTAAAGAGTACACAAACTTTTAATATAAAGTTAATAACGTTACTAATTAAGTGCTGCATCTTAAAGCTTAATCTAGATATGAAATTCGGACCCACAATTCTCGATACTAAAAGGATCGTGCTCAACATCTTGACCATTTGTTGAGATGACAAAATATACCTAATAAGAAATACATCAATTAACATAATAATGGTAGAAAATTAGATTAACTTTAATAATAGTAATTGCTTATACTTGCTTTAATAATAATATATAATTTGAAATACAAATGGTAGTTTTTCAGCAAGAATATATAAATTCAAAACCACTTTATAAACTCGTTAATATTTCATGTTATTCAAAAATTTTGTAGACTTACATGTATCAAGGTTTAAATCAACGTGACATGTTTGTCCTCGTAAATTAATTTTAATCAAATAAGTGCATAATTGCAACAACACTTTCAAGCGAGAGTGATTTTCAATTTTACAATAACTTTAAGTGATTTTTTTACAACCGACTTAAAAATTTTCGTGTAGTTATTTTTTTACTGTGTTTATAATATTAACAATAAATTTGTACACACTCTGTATAAAAAAACGTGGTATTAGGAATCAGTATATTAAATTGCCCACATGCAATTCGACGATTAGCGGAGTTAACTAACTGACTCTGAATTTTTAGTATTGTGCGAACTGACAGAATGGGTAAATTAATTTAATGCGAACCAAATGGCATTTAAAGTAGAGCGGAATTAATTCGAAACGTACAATTGCCCTTTTGCACAAAATGCCGGGCCGTAATGGGTTAATGTGTGTAATTTTTGATTTATCTTAGTTTTGACTGAACGTTTTTAAAAAACGTTTATTTGGCATTCGAAATTTAAATTGATGTTATAATGCTTCTGGGTTGTGCGGGGAAATAATAAATATGATTGGCTGACGCGTTTCTTTAATAAAATTATAGACTCTCTGATCAGCCTAAATGTTAACATCGTTAATGGTCTCATGTTGTTAATGATCTGTTGCCAACTTCAAGACTAGTATTTCAACATAATTATACATCGAAGACAAACATTAATTGTATTATCATAATATATATAGATTGTAGAAAAAAAAGAGGACGTAACCCTCAGTTTTTTTAAAATAGCTTTTTTCGTCAATCACAATACATACAATTTGATACGCCTACTATCAAAATGATATACACTGCAAATTCCGCATTAGTATCTAAGTTAACCTTTTAAGCTAGAAAAAAGAAAGTCCTGTAAAATTTGCGAACCGGAAAAAGAACTTCTACTAAATAAATTTCAATATATTTTCCTAATTAAAATTATATCTGTTCAGATAAATAAAATACTAGTTTTAATCTACTTCAAGGTAGAATATATTTAACATTTTGACTTTGGCTCAAATTAATTTTTAAAAACTTTGTGTCTTCTGTAATATTTAATCTGCAAGAGATAGTCTTTTGTCCTTTCTAGAATCGATATTAAATATCACGTGCGCTTCTGTGCCAGGGGTCATTAATTCAAATTTATCTATAGATTAAGTATTTTTCGAAATTTAAAAATGCAGTTCTGGGAACCCAATAGATTGAGTGTTTGGCTACCAACCGATATTCGTAAGATAAAAATATCGAATACCTGTTTTTAATGGTATTTATTAGGAAATGATTAATACTATTATATGATACAGCTTTCAAATCAAGTGGTGTGAATATTTATGTTACAAGCAATTGTTACATGCTAATTTTATTTTATTTACTAATAAATGGCGTTAAAACAGGTTTTCGTACAATTATAAGATATGAGGTTTTGACAGTGAGCCACAAATTATGGAGATGGATTCTCACACGATGTGGAGGTATGCTTTTAGTATCCGATAAAATGCATGGTAACCCTTTGGCTGCCGTGATTTTCCCAATTAGCATGCCAGAACAGACTATATTTAAGTGTAAATCTTAACTTGTTCTCAATGGGAAAAGTATTTTTTTTCATTTCAGTTCTTAATTTCGATTCAGTCTTATTTTTTCAAGAAAGAATCAATATGATAAATAGTTAATATGTTCAAAATATGATTCATAATCTATGAATGTCTTCCACCTGGCTCAACTAAAACGCTCTGCATTCTAGAGTGGTTCTTTGTTCAATAAGTTTGGGAATCCGTGCGCTGTACTTCATGTTTGATAGACCATAAACTTAACATAATTTTTGTAGCCTAATAAAGTATCACTAAACTGATAGACACAGTGTTAATATAATTCGTAAATCAACTCAATAATTCATAACTCAGTCGTATCAATAAAGTCAAAAGCGTTGCAATTTTGTTCGGTGTAAATCTAATCGGGACCTGACAGCGGTTATAAATTTCACTCCAACAGTGATAGAGGGCATAAAAGATTGAATCGGGTTACAGGCAACTGTTTTACGATGGTTTGAAGTTACATGCGGCGAATAATGTAACACATCGGTTACATTGTCCGCTGGGCACACTTTAGAGTGTAAATGGGTGAAAGTGTAGACGAAAGGAAGAATACAAAACTTTCAAAATTTAGTAGCTTATTTCATACATACATATACAATTTCTAATAATTTTACTCAGTAAAAGACAAAAGCGAGATATAAGCAAGTCCGCTTCAGTGCTGTAAGTTACGGGATCTAAGCCCTCAGCTGCCAAGTATTTTAATAAACTAAAAAAATACAAGATTGAATCCTCAATTGGTTACGCTATCTTATTTTTGTAAAAAAACACTCTGTTAATACAAGCCTGGAAATTTCACAGCTGTCACAGTATAAAAACATGAATACAAAAAAACCGTCCTCTTCTATCATATAAACGCCTAAAGAGAAAAACTCTTTCTTTTAACGTTGTTTACCTTCTTTTTCTTTTAAAAATTTGGTAAGAGATAAAAAATAAAATTGAATCAGAGAGAGCTTATAGCTTTTTATCTCTTTATTTCATCTATTTCGTACGTAAGTTACAGTAGACTTTTTTGTACTTACGTCAATACATAATAATTATTTTCATTATAATGCATTGCATAGTATATTATACGGTATGTTATAAATATAATATAAAACTTTATTATTTTAAACGATATATAACTAGTTGAAAGTGATTAATGAGTAGATATTTGATGTGCGGTCTCATTTGTCCTTACAGCTGATGCCCAACAAATACTGAACTCATTGATTTCTGGACGTTTTCCAGGACCAGACATTCCCGGATTCCTTCTGCAGCCTTTCAGAAAGCCCAAGAGAATCAGAACGGCCTTTTCACCTTCACAACTACTCAAATTAGAACACGCCTTTGAAAAGAACCACTACGTCGTGGGAGCCGAAAGAAAGCAACTAGCACAATCCTTAAGTTTGACAGAAACACAGGTAAAAACAAATTTTTAAATATTTACTTTTATACCTTTTTATGTCAATGTATTTTGTATATATATATGTATATATTTAACAAATGATTTAGTAAAATTTACACATAGAATTTTTCGTAAATATATATATATTACTTATATTATATTTCATGCAATACATGAATCCCTGATAACCAAAAGTCCAGAATTTTCTGGAAAATAGCTAAGCTATCATCGAAAATTATTGAAATATATCTTATATCTAATATTTTCACACTTGTTATAAGGATATATTCCGTGTAGCAACAAACAACAAATCCACAGTAGTGTTTTGAGTATCACAGTAGCGACCTCCAGAGACCATAGATGATGTGCAATCGATAATGCGGAATTTAATATAATAGTATCAGGTATTACTAATACAGTCAGTTATTTATTAAAAGAAAACACTCCAAAGATAAAAAAAAACCTACGTTTGTTTCATAAAAAAGATTTATGGCAAACGGTCTTCATTATTGGGAATTTAAAAAAAATATTATTTCAAATTATTACTGACTTCATTCTTAGACGTGTAAATCAACACCGTTCAAATACAATTGTATGACAATTAAGTATTTTATTATTCACCAAGTATCAAAAGTAATTTTATATTTTTTAAGCCGATCTAAATACATTAGAGATAATAAATGCATAATACGTATCAATACAAACAAATAGTATATGTATTGCTGTTGCACCAATACATAGATTACCGTGTATTAAATATTGGAACGGACTGTAAAGTATGAGTTTATCGAGCATTACTTCATAAACTAATATGAAAAAAATACATTGGATATAATTTATAACACGTTACAATAAAAGCAAAGAGTATATGTATTACAGATTCACCAACACATAAATTACCGTGTATTAAAGATTAGAATATACTGTAGAACGTGATATCTAGTATTTTAATAATTTATCCACCGAGTAACGAATAAATTATCTCCATTATTTTATAAACTGATATAAATACACTAGAGATAATTGCAGTAATTAAGTGAAACTATTATTAATTGTCATGTCGTTAACCATGTCTTATTATAATTAAATAGTTTTTTTGCTGCAATATGTAACGGTAGGATGGTTTTCATATTAGCTTTGATTTTTATGTTTTCTTCATATCGCCGTTGTTAATAAATTGATCGTATTAATATTATTTTTTGCTGTATTATCATCGAGATAATTTATTACAAGTCAAATCTGCCATATAACTAGTAATTAGATTCTTATATTATAAATTAAGTCCGTTATTCATTGATGAAATGTTCAAATCACGATATTAATTGATACACTTTCACTATTAATTGTATCCAAAATATATATAAATAATAAATAACTGACTATGTAATACAATTTGAATCATTTTTTTCAAAATAAAGTCAAAAACTATAGTACAGCTTAGCAAATTTATTATAAAAAATCTAAAGATATTCGTATATTTACATAATTATATTTTAAACTGAAATCGTTACGGAAAACAATTTGGATTTTATTAAAATATAGATGTATTATTGTCATGCTAATGTTATGTTGTTGAAAATAACAATGCTGACAAGTATATTAAAATACTAATCAATTAAAGTTTATATAATCAGATCACATTGAATCTTTCTCAAAAAGATTTTTATGCGCAATTATCAGTCACTGCAGAGAGATTGATAAGTAACATCTAAAAGTATTAAGTTACTACAGAATTTTTAACGAATTTCTCATACTTCATCGATATCACAAGTAATATTACTACCTATAAGTGGCTTCGTTTAAAGTTCAATCTATAATAACAAAAATGTTGGTACCATTGTTTTACATATCAACCTGTATATTTTCCTTAACCTGTCGGTTATTTTTTTGAACAATTTTCTTTCTTGCGGCTACTCGACATATTTGTTTTACTTGTTTACACAAATTCTTGTGTGATTTTTCCTTTTTTCACAATACATTAATTATAAAAATATTTGAAAGGATTCCACAAATTATTTTGGAATTATAGGTATTACATGATATTTGAATTTTTTTATTTTGTTTGCTG